>JAPYZE010000773.1:0-31161 GCA_030522805.1 Leptomastidea abnormis
GCTTTACAATATTTCGTAATGTCATGAGTCACCTCAAAGTAACCAAAGGCACCTTTAAAAAAGTAGAAAGAAATAAAAAAACTTTAAAGTATATTATCTCTTTGTTGGCTATACACTTCTAATTTATTCACTAGATTTGATTTTTATTTTCTTAAATATTTTAAAGAAAATTTCCAATTAAAAAAAAAATTCATTTCTTACCAGCTCCTTTAGCATGTACTACTCTTTCGGGAATTCGTTCTCTATTAAAATGTGCCATTTCATCAAGATATACAAAATCTTGTAAAAGTAGTGGTCCCCTTGGTCCCACGGTAATAGAATTTGTTTTATCAGCGATTGGTGCTCCATTTCCAGTTAAAAGCGTTGGTGGTCCCTGAAAATATGCCGGTATATGTTTTTTTAATAAAATATTTTTACTTTTCGTATGATCTTTTCAATTGTTGAAAGAACAGAGTTTTGTAGTACGCCAGATGACGAAATCTTTAATGTGCAATACAAGTTAAAATTCTTATGAAATTTTACAATTAAAGATATTTTTTAATCTTGGAAAATTATGAAACCATTAAATAACATCACCACTGTTTGTTCTGTAACACTATTTTTTTTAATCGTAATTGTCTGATTCACCCGCATATATGTATTTTTTTTATAAAAACGTCATTACAATTAAAAAAAAAAAAAAATAGTTAACCAAAAGCATATACAAATTTTGTTAGATAATATTTCATAATTGCATGTTATGAACAACACAATTATTATGCAAATTAAATTAACACAGTTCTATTATGTATAAAAAGACATTGAAAAATATTCGTTGTCGCATTATCGATTTATATTAATAAAAATTTTAATGCAAGTATAAAGCCTATAAAATTTGATAATCAATTTTGCAAAAGTAAATTTGTTCTTATGTAATTAAAGAAACAATTAACTTATCAGTTTAAAAAGTATAATTTATTATCTTGAGTGTGTGTATTAGATTTAAGAAAATATAATATAAGTACAATTGCGTCAAATTACAACAATCAATTAATAATATGATTACAAGAAGTATGTAATTCCCCTTAATAAAATGTTGTCGCTATAAAGTTGCTTAATAAAAATTTATTACATTTATTATACAAAATTTTCGTTTCATTTTTTAAAATTATAAGGAATACAAACTTATATTGTATGTTATGTAATGTTTTAGGATATTTTGGAAGTCTGAGACTATTTTACCTTTTGTATTGTTTTTCAATAATATCAAAATTTAATTTGGTCTATACTTATAAGAACAATATTTAAAAAATTTTTTTATAATTTCGTGTTTGTGAAAATAATGAATAATTATAAACCTATCATTTTCGTTTCTACTAGTTTGACATTTTATTTTAAAATTGGATATTAATCACATATCCGTCATCAAACGAATACCATATCAAAGCATGTTTTTCATTGGTATCGAGACCTATCAAAGAAATGTACACATTAGAGTAAAAATAGAAGACTGGCATATGATAGAATACAAGAAAGCTTGTTTTTTAGTTTATCAATAATTACTATATCGTATCGGCAAAGAAATAAAATCAAGTTTAAGGAAAAAAACCTAAATAATTTTCAATTGCTTATAATTATTGAAATTTAAAAAATTTAGATTTGGCAAATAGGCTAATCGAAATAAAATTAATATAATTTAAAAAAAAAATATAGTCTTCTAAAAGATTTCGTATTGTTTATAATTCTATATTATAAACAATATAAAATCTTTTAGAATACTATAATTTTTTTTTAAATTATTGGTAAAAAATTTGGGAAATAAAATTTTATGAACTCCAAAATTATATTTATCGTAAAAATAATGGCTGCAAGACAAAACTTAAACGTAGTTTAATATGTATAATTTAAATAATTTGTTTAAAAATCTATAATTTTAATTAAAACAAAAAATAATGTTTCATATGCTTTTGGCTTAATTTCTTTTTTATTTCAATTTTAAAACCGTTGTCATAAACGTCCTAAAACGTAATAAATATCGACATTCATTAATGTCACATATTTTCGGGTATAATTAAAGTTTTACAATTTAAGAATTTAATACGAATAATCAAACACGTTAAAACATTGTATTGTTTGAAAACATCAATAGATCATTTTTTTTTTTTTTCAAAACGTTATCAATAACTTTTTAATGGCTTTGTCCGTATTTATCAGATAACGATTTTTGTACGGAATACTAAGAAAATCAGTGTTCTTAATAATATATTTTGGATAACGTTTGATGACCCTTTTTCTTTGAGCCATACAAATATATAAAAAGATTAAAATTCGAATTGAATCGTATTCATAAAATACGTCATTGAAAGTTAATGGCAGATAATAAAAGTGTATAAAATAAAAGAAAAAAAAAGAGCAACAATAATGATATAAGAATTATCGTATGACCATATACATGTATATTATAGCTTTATAACGCGCCCTCGAACAACTCTGATGCTATTTAATTAAACATAAGCGCAGTGCAAATTTTCTCTTATCTATATATACGTATATTTATTATTCAACGAGAATAAACTTTCATTCGTTATTACAGAGCAAATAAATTCGAATTTAAAAATTTAAATAGCCATATAATTAATGAGGCAATGCACTAGATGAGTAGCAAAATAGTATCATCATAATGATAAAGCACTTGATTGATAAGAGTACAGCTAAAAGAGAAAGGCAAAAATAGCGCATAAATAAGTAAGTATAATATCTGCGATCGTTGAAAATCACGAGGAAAAAAAAAGCTACAGTATATGGCAACGTTAGTAAACATGAGATATATAATATAATGATGGTATATAAGGTGTAGAAAACTAACCTTGGCGACTGATTTTTTATATTCGTTTAGTTGTTCGGCTGCAGGTTCTCTTGAAGCAGACATGATTGTTGTTGACTCCTTTTCGGTATTACAGCTGGAGGAATAATATAAAACGGAGCCGCCGGCGTGAAAGTATGGACTGTAGCAGCGGGGGCGGAGGTAAATTGACGGAAGGTAGTTTAGCGTTATAGCAGCAGCAGCAGTAGCGGCTTCGCTGACTGAAGTGCTCCTAATATGCAGCGGTAAATCCAACTGATGGCTATTAGGCTTTTGCGCCGGATTACTGCTCCTCCACACCCTCCTGCTCGGCGCTTTATTACTAGTTGAGCTTGATGCTAAGTGTTTCGTTTGGTGGGGATGACGAGTGCAGCCGATAGCGTTGATGATGATGCTCGTTGTACTGCTATTACTGCTGCTGCTGCTGCTTTGGACTGCACTTCTTCTTACTGAAACCTGGCTGGTCACTTTTTTTCCTTCTCGTCCACTTTCCCCTACTACTACTACTTCTTTGACGAGTTTCTTGGGCAAACAGCGCTGATGATGCGACGACAACGACGACTCCGGTTTCAGTGACGATAACGTCCGAAATTTTATCATAAACGATCTTTCTTTTAAACATTCTATTAATTTTATGCTTGCTAACTTTTTCATTGGATCCTTTGGCAAAGTGTGATATTTTTGATAAAAAATTCAACTATGATGTTTTTGTATATCAATGACGTGTATATAGTTATGTTGCAATATTTTTATTAAAAAATAAAAAAAACATTTGACTGCCAATTATCCTTGAAAAAATTGATTTAATAGATAACGTTTTATTTCACAACTGTTGTTAAACTTATTATTTTTTCTCTAACTTTTATAGAATTTTACTTTTCAAAATAAAACATAAGTTTTTCATTTTTATATCTGTAACAATTATTTAAAAATTATTGATGAAAATATTCATAAGATAAAATTAATAAATTAAAGAAAATTAAAGTAAAAACTACTGTAGCATAAAATAATATAAATAAGTATATAAATCAATAATTTTAATTATCAATAAAATAAATGAAAAATAATTTTTTCTTAATATTTTGTTTACAAGATTTATTATAATTTTATAAAATCAACAAAAAACACATTCACTTATATAGTTTTCTTTTATTTTTATGCTGTTTGTGTTCAAGACAGATAAACAGTCTCTTGAACGACATAAAAATCAAACTATTAATCGATACCTTTGTATAATAATTTTGAATAGTAGCCAAAGTTTAGAGTTTATCGTACAAACGATATTTTTTACACAAATATTTTACGTTTGATCTGCGTCTTTGGTTGGACATTTTAAATAATTCATTCAAAGAAAAACAAAAGTATTCATTCACTTCTTACTTCTTATGAAAGATTTCATAATGTAACAAATATCTTTTACTAGATTTAACATTGCATATTTACAAAACCCAGTTAATATCTTTCTACAAAGATCTTTTCCTTTATGATTCCAGTTAAATTTAAAATTATTTATAAAGATAAATTAACAATTTTTCTGCATATAAATATTAAAAAAAATCTCTATATTATATTTTCTTCATAATCTAATCTACTATTAGCATAATCTTTTAAAGCAAACGGTGACTTGATGCACTCATTATTTAATATTCATTACTGTAGAATCTTATACATTTACACGTTGTATTTATAAGACTTGAATAAATTTTACTATTAAAAATTTTTACGCAATATATACGTGATTCACAAGCGATGCACAAGACATATAATCTATATGTCATTATTAAATATAACATCTCATAAAAATCATTTCTAAAACTTGTACCTCTCAAAATAGTATTACGCTCTTATGACTATTTTTTCAAAAATATAATCAACTAAGTAAAACTTATTATTCCATGTTAATGAGGTACGAAAGCGGCATCGGCAATCATAGTAATTATAATTATTAACGAACAGCATGTCAAGTATACACTTTCAAAAATCTTTCAGCTATCAAATTGACAACTTGACAGCATTATGAGTACCCAAACTGTTTTAAAAAATTTTTTCTGAAGCACAAGCCTTTTTAAATTTGGCAATATTGTTAGTTTCTAACAGCAATAATGCTGTTCCTTTCGTAAATCGAGCTTAACTTTATAATGCCAACAAATCGTTGCTAAATAACGAAGCTAGGCCAGGCATTCTATTAAAGAACCCCTTATTTTCCATTATTGAGACTAGGCATTTGTTACTGGTATTGGACATTGAACTTGCCACACTATCAGATGACTCTGTTCTCCTTGTTCTTCTGAATTTGATGCAGCCGTTGCTGAAGTTCTATCAATCCCTTCTTCTGTCTCTTCACCGTCACCTGTAAATATTTTATTGAATTAAATGACTTTTCTTAATAATTTTCATATTCGTTGGGCCCTTCCATTTATGCAACAATTTTTGTCTAAATTAAAGAAGATAAAATTTGTTAATATTTTGTACACTCGATTTTCTTTTGACATTCAGGTAGTACCAAGACCCTCAAATGAATAGTAAGAAAATACTATACATAGTGAATTATGAATTTTAAATGATTTTTGTCCTACACGTTAAAAAATATACGATTTCAATTCATAAACGATACTTTTAAAGGCGTTCAAAAAAATCTTAAATAAAAATATAAAAAATTAAATAATAGACTGATACAATGTAGACAATGCATGTTCAATTATTTTGAAATTTGTATATTTAATAAATTAACATATGTTTAAAATCAATTTTACGAAATATTTAAGGGCGACGTTTACACGAAGATGCGAGTATAAAGATACGTGATGTTAAAAGCAAGAGAAACGATCAATTGTTAAAAAGAATAGTTTTTATAATTTAATATTTCTCATTCTAACTACATATTTTAAACAATTATAATCATTGTAGATCAAGTTAGTCCTACATATTTAACTTTTTTATTTGTCATATTCAACACAATTTGTATGTAACATTCTAATAAATATAGTAATTTTTTTCTATAATCCAACCCCCAGAGAGCAAAAAAAGTTTCTTTTTTTTAATGAAAACTAACTGCGTTTTCATTTTACATTTTTATTATATTTTTTAAAGAAAAAAATACCTAAATTTTTAAAAGTATAAAATAAAGCAGTTTTAGTCATTGTTAGTTTAGTGCATTAATTTTGATGCAAAAATGTGCAGTTAAATTTTGTTAGAAAGCAAGTATTTACACGCATGGCATAGTGCCGACACATATTAACGTTAAAATTATTGTCTCCATGTCACCAAAGGAACAAGCAATCAATTTCTTCAAAATAATAGAAAAATATAATAATAGTAATATTGAATTTGAAAAAATTGATTAAATGTATTTTTCTACATTATATTCCTTTTATAATAAAATGTAACAAATTGATTTGTATGCAAATGTCCTGATACTCTCTGGGGGCATACCTGACTAATTGCCAAACAATCAGATGTGTTGCCACGTCACTTTCATCCTCAGCTTCATCTGCTGAAATGACAATTATGTCGAAAAATTTTACATTTTTCCATGTTATATAGAGTTATTGATGTTAAACTCAGCCAATTATTGCATATTTATTTGCCTTCATTTGTTACCATTAATATTCCATTTGTAAATAAATTTCTTACCGACTCTAAAATCGATGTAACCTTCTCCACCTGATAAAACAAGCATAGCTGGTTGCATATTATCTGAAGCAGCACTTTGACCCCCGTGTCCTACAATTAAAATATAATATTATATAATAATTAAATATTAATATTTACAAAAAAGTTATAAATAAAAAATAATAAAACAGCACCTGGTACAGCTACAAACATCTTAACTGCATCCCTGTGACCATGGAAGCTGAGTTGTGCATGAGCCATACTGCAATATGGAATAAAATTGCCTGGAATTACAGTGTTTTCGGAAGCAAAAACTCGGACTCCTACTCCAGGAGCATCATTTTTTCCGCTACCAGTTTGAATGCGTGACACAGCCATTGAACCACCCGCAGCTGTAATTGAGTACAATTATAATTAGGCTTATTGAAATTCCATAAAAAAACCTAGAATACAAATTATACGACAAAATTAACATACTTTCTGATAAGGGTACAGAAATGATTACACCGTTTCCTGTGCCAATCCAAAGTCTGCTAGAGGAGATGAGCAGCGCTGTGATTCGGACGAAAGAAAAGCCCAATTTTCCGGTACCTAACATTTTACTAACATAAGGCTCAATATCAACGTCTTGTAAATGTTGGTACGTGTGAGCATGATACAGTCTTAACGTTGAATCTAATCGAATGCTAACCCAAACACCGTCGCCAAGCCATGCCAGTTGTCTTACTTGAGATTCTCGACGAGGATGCGCATCAACAGTACACTAAAACATCAAACTCGGAGATTGTAAATGTTTCGAACAACTACGCGTATTTCTACTAAATATAATAACATAATATAATAAAAAATTAATCACCTCAAGTGACATAGATATAGGATCGATCACATGAATTTTATTACGATAACCGCACCACACTGTTTTACCTAAAACAACGCTCATGCACCTGATGGAATGTTGTGGACTTCCTAATGTGATAATGTGGTATTGAGATAGATCCCATTCGCCATCTAATCCTCTTCTAAATATCGCTACGGTACCATCTGCCAAGGCAACTAATACGCGGCCTTGCATGTGACTACATATAAAAATAAAAAAACGAATACCACTTTTATATTAATCGATTTAAAAATAAATAAATATGTATATTAAAAAAAAGGATATATGTAATACTTACACAATAGCCAAAGCAGCATCTTGTAATTTTACTGTATGTAAACAAACCGACCATTTAGCTACTGCAGAATGAACAAAAACGGATCCATCCTGAGCTCCAAGCCACATGGTAGGTTGGACAGAAGACATTTTTTCAATTGGCGTTTCACTTTCTATATCGCACGATTCATCGGCTTCTTCATCATCATCATTATTCGATACTCTAACTTGTAAGCTGCTTTCAGAATTAACTTTTACAAAACGAACTTTACCCAAGTTAACCGTTTCCGCGTCAACATCGACACCGGACGATTCGGCAGCAATACTGGCAGAATTCGAATCAGTTATTTCGCGCGACTGATCGAATTGTTCGTCTGTTGATTTGGAATCGCTAATTGTTTTGGTCGCTTCAGCAATTTTAACATCTATATTTTCTGGTTGAGTCTCAGGTGTAAGAGCTATTTCTGCATGATTATCGATGTCCTTGTTAATCTGCCCATCGTCTTTAATAGTATCTAATTCATTTTGAATGTAATCACATTCCTTAGCACCAGGCACACTAGCGATACATAGCAAATGGCTCTGGCATACATTAAAAACTTCGAGTACTTCGGCTGGATTGTTAGCATCTATCACAGTTACTTTTGACATCTTTTGCGTTGACGTGCATATCCAAACGAGTGAACTTAATTGTTGCTCTAATCTTTCGGCTTCAAGTCTTCTCTGTTCGCTTTCTTGCAGTTCTTTATCCAAATGTTCAATGGCATCTTCTGGCTCGGCTTTTCCATCACTGTTTGTTTCTCGCGCCTCTGCAGCATAAAAGACACTTCCTCCGACCATAGACCCTCCGTCACGAGTTTTGCCGCCACTTAAATTTACACCAGCTCCACACCAAATCTAACCAAATAAACATTAAATTATTCGTTTGTTCATACTTGTAATGTTTGTTGTTCGATCATTCATTACCAATTTTAATGGAATTGCAAAATGAATAATTATAAATTAATTCATGAATAAACGTACTTTCATTCCTGGCTCGGTTTCTTGAAGAGGCCTACAATAAACTGGCACTGGAACTGGTTGACGTGTAGGAGCACTTGGTTTTCCAGGTAAACTCCAACCGTAAGCTTGTAAACGACCGTCTTCTTTCCGAACATGAGCTCGAACTTGACGATATTGTTCTCTTCTTTCGTTTGCACGTCTGGCCACTAATTTTTCTGACGACCTATAAATAAATAATTATAAATTAATAGTCATAAATTAATGAGATTATATTTTGTCATTGATTTTCACAAACAAAAATTTTGCAAAAAAAACAATTTAAAATATTTGTTGATTTACACAAAATGATTAATTATTTAATAAACAATACCAGTTGAGAAAAAAAAACATTCTCAGAATTTGATAAAAAAATATATATCTATGTCAAAATTACTACAAACTATTTACGCTACATTAGTTAAGGAGTACATTCTCGCTAAAAATTTTAGTGTATGTATGCATGCTAGGTTTCAGGGATAAAGTAAATTTAAAAATCTACATTACCTGTTATTTAAAAATTTAGGACTGTAAGCTTGAATTTGGCTCAAGTGCTGTGTAGAATAGAAATAATATGCAGCCAAAAATAGAAAGTGCAAAAGCAATTGGTATAAAAAATGAATCAATAGCTACCATTATGAATAAGTCATTTTATTCCCTTTTACTTACTAGATTTATATTTTCCATTTTCGAAAAAGAAAAAAATTATGAAATTTTTACATTTGTTTTTATGTACATAATTACATCTTTACTATGGAACTTGTTCCATTATCTAAAGTTTTTCAGCTCAAAACCTGACCACATTTTGTATGATACAATAAGTATTTCTACTTTTTTCAAAATTTGTATTTAAAAAAAAAAAAGAAAAAAAAAACAAAAAAAAAGTTTTACAATCTATACACACTTAAAAACATACATTCTACATTGTATATTCTGGCATCTTTTTCTAAGAACATGCGATAATATTAAACAAAAATAGATAAGCTTAAGGTAAATAAAGAGAAATTAGCTCTATATTACAAATCTACATCAACAACATGATTTGAAAAAAAAAAACTAGAAGTGAATTGAGCAAAAATTAAATTAATTTAAAGTATGTATTAGCACTTATAAAACTAATTTAATAATTTCTCACATGGTGTCTCCTTGATCAAGAAAGTCATGTCGATTTTTAAGCGTCCGCCTGCGCATCACGTCCAAAGGTGCGGCTGGAACTACTTGATTAGCTGGTGCGCTATAACGGATGTGCGGTCCGCGAACTAAGGGCCCTCGATCAGCGGGGCCCGTGAAAAGGTTGCTAAAACTAATGCGAGAAAATTGATGATGATTTGCGGTAAAATGATTGGTAGTCTGATTGAAGAAAAATATAATTATAAATTACAATTTCCAAAAAGTTTGTTTTCCACCCGAAATACTTGAAGGATCGGTCTTGCTAGCACGTATCATTTCCGTCCATCGAACCGCTTCTTGCAATTCCATAAATCTTTCTTTATATTGATTTCTCTCCATCAATACCCTAGCCATCTCAGCTCTTGTAAACCTCTTTCTTTGTGCTAATGGAACCTCTTCTTCATCATCACTTTTTGTTGCTTTTGCTGCAGTTTCTGCTTCTTCTTTCACTTTTTTCAGTTCCTCCTCTAAAGCTGCAACTCGTTGGCGAAGGCGCTCTCTTGCTTGTTGCAAGCCACGTATCTCTTCTCTGAGAACCTCTTGTTCACTAAATTATTAAAAATATTTGATTAATCAAGAATACTTGAATAGATTATTTTTTTCTTGTATCAACATCTAACTTACCCAGTCAATTCATCTACTTTTACAATCAAATCATCTTTTACTATGTTCAAGGCATTTCTGAAAAAAAAATACATTAGTATTAATTGTATATGTCTAAAAATTTTTTAAACAGGTAAAGGACACTAACTTGGTTGCCAAAAGCTCGTTGTTTTCCATTATCAAATTTTCAACTTCTTTTCCCATGCCTGTAGAATAACAAAATTTAATAAAAATGAAGTGAATAAAAACTATTTCACATGATTTTGTACATTAATAAAATGATTAAATCTAAGTAAATGAAGTGTTTAATGAAAACTGTATAAAATATACATAATTTAATTTTATGACAGGATGTAAAAGCTGATTTCTTACCAAAGAAATTGTCGTTAACTGCACGTGTGGATTATTCGTTGCATGCATCATTAAACGAAGTTTTGAAGTAACAGAGGGACAGCATTATTATAAACAATAAAGAATATTAGTTGGAAAAATTTTCAAATCATTATAAAATGATTGCTTGCAATTCTCATGCTAAATTATAACAGATTAAAATTTACAATTGTCAAACTTAGACAATATCAATATTTTCAGTAACTTAGTAAGTAAAAAAAAAGAATAGAAATATCGTTACTAAACGTATCACAATGTTCAATAAAAAAAATAAAATCATATGTTAAATAAGCTATATTACACATACCAGATGAAGCATATTCTCCTGGATGTACCCAACTCCCTATGAATGAATGAAATGTTATTGACAAAAAAATAATCAAACTTATGATTAAAAATTACCTGTAATATCAGCTCCTTCATCCATTTCACCCAGAGCATCAGCATCTTGAAAACTAATTTCTTGATATAACGTATTTGCACTTCGTCGTTCTTCTCTGTCTGTTCGACTTCTTCCACCAGGAGTTGTCGCCAGTTTTTCAACGAGTGGAGATGTTGGAGTTGTTACCACTGGAGCGGTTTCCGTTTCCGGACTTACGTCTTAAAAAATATTAAAATGTTTCAATGTAGCCTAATTGTTAAAAAATAACAGTAAAAAATATAGGACACGTTAATCTTACGTGCAGAAATTGTTGTAGTTTTATTTTCTTGTTCTGGTTGATCTGTGAGTTGGCTTTTATCAGATGTTTCCACAGTTGCTTCACTACTGCTATCTAACATTTCTGTTCTTAAACTTGTGACACTAGGTGGACTTTCTTCTTGGATATCCTCTGCATTCATACTTGTTTCCAAGCTTTGGAATCCATAACTCAAAGGACCAGAACTTCGTGACATGTGTGCCATTCCAAGTGATGGAAGTCGATTTGTACCGCGATTATTGTTATTTGAATTTTCCAACCTTTCTGTGCTACCCACCAACATTTTCGTTCTTTCCATGTAATCTACGTGCGTTTTAAATAATTCCGTGTAACGATCATGTAATCGAGAGTATTCGCGTTTCAATTCTGATTCTTTTTCTTCAAGCCGGACAACTGTAAATAATAATTTCAGTGAATAATTGAATATTATTCGAATATATCCTAATGTTTTGCAACAGGTTTGGTACTAAAAACGTAAGTGAGAGAAAAAGCAATGACTTGATATGAATGTAAAAAAATAAAGCTTGATAAAATCAAAAGCAAAATGCATTCAATTCCTTGATGCTTCATAATCCCCATATTCAATGAAAAAAGCATAAAATATTTTAAACCAAACAAAACAAACTCAAAATAATCTACTCTACTGTAAGGGGTTTTTCTTTGACTGGGGTTGTCATTTGTACCATGGTCATGAGAGTTTTTGGTTTTAAGTTCCAGCATCCTAGTGATAGATTCCAAACTATCTATTTTTGAAATTAATTCTTTTCTTTCATCTTCTGCTGCGTCTTCTAGCTCCAACAGTTTCTAGATAAAACAATGTTATGTTTGTCATAAATACAATAAACAATATAAATTTTGATAGTAAGAAAATAATTAGGATTTACTTGATCAGATGTTTTACGGAGCTGCTTTTCTCTCTCATATTGAGTAACTAGCTGTTCATTATCTTCTCTTAACAATTCCAATTCCACTTCGTGTTCTTGATTTTGAGTATATGCTATATCTAGACATTCAAGAACATTGACTAGTAGTGGCATAAGTTCTTTGACCACATCTTCATCATATCTTGCAATCATGCGTTCAAATTCTTGATAAATACTTCCAGCAAGTGATTGTACTTTTTCTGACATGACAACATGACTATCTTCATGTGTCCCATAGACAGTTTCTTGGTCCATTTTGATTTCTGTCATTTTTACTGTCCTAAATTAATAAACAAAACTATATTTTACAATTCTTATAAAATTATCATAATAGTATACACATCAAAGTTTAATTTATTTACCAAGTAAATTTATAATAAAATTATTAGACAATAAAAAAAATTACCATAATAAGGTATTTTTAGAACAAGAAACTATCTTGATTCATACAAATAAATATTAATAAAATCTTATAAATATTAATTAGCAAACCATTAATTATTAGCATGTTACATATCTCTACCATAAAGATAAATTTTTTGTTAGATCTATAAAATATAACTTTGATGTGTTACTATTCTAGCAGGTATGCTAATGAAATAGTTGAGTAACCTTTATTTCAATGAAGTGCTATATGCTAAGTTTGACACTTGAAGTAGATACAGGTAAAAATACGAAATGACGACAACAACGACGACGTTGAATTACGAGGACGATATATTATTGCTGAGATGATGCCTTAGCAAACTCACTCGAAAAAGAAAGCCTTAAAAAAGCCAATGACTCGTGCTCATTCTTGATATCCTTGATATCGCAACAATCGTAGTTTTCGTCTTGGTAAACATTACGAATTTAACTAAGTATATAGTGTCTGTTTTTATAATAAATTCGAAGACAATAAGGTATAAGGTATGGAACATAAATATATATATGTACACAGCAATTACACAAGCTACAGCTGTGTCAGCGACATTAGCACCTGCAGCTGCAGTAGCAGTAGCAGTTGCATTAGAGGCCGCATCAACAGCTTCTCCTGATGCATTGTCCCAACAACCGTCCGCAGCTGATCCATGAATCTTTTGCACTTTGACTTGTTCCGAATTGTGAGCCGCAGCTCCGGCTGTCCCCAATGGACATGGATGACTAGAATTCGTCGTGCATATCGCTGTCACTACCGTCTATATTACCTATGTAATTCTCCCCCTTCTGGTTGGCCTTTTCCTTGCTCTCTTTCTCTCTAATATTGCAAATATCTCGTCTCTTCCCCCTCACCACCACTTGCAAATAAATTCGATATATACTTGCTGTGTGCGACTGTCCCTCTGTACGTATAATCCCAACCAGCTGAGAGAATATCTGTAGATGACCTGAGCTCCGATGATGGGCTCTCTATCCTCGATTTACCTCGACGAACGAGAGAGCCAGCTCCTTTTGCGCGACAAATATATTATTTTGCTAAGCAGCAGCCGCGCACGGAGGTACAAAACAGCAGTCGTCAGCAGCACACACACTGGCTGGTGTATATATGACCACCACACCGTTCTAAACTCTCTCTCTCTCTCTCTCTCTCTCTCTCTTCCTTGTCGTTATACAAGTATAAACCACTATGTGCTTTTTTCTTTTTTTTTTCTTCGTTCTATTCCATTTCAATCTCTACCTATATATACTATTCCAATCGCCTCCTTTACTAAATTATATACATATCTATACCTCTCCCACGACAAATCACAACAACACAACACACCCAAACTTTAACTTATTTATCAACTGCAGATAAGTATACATTAACTATGACACCAAAGAAGATTTAAAAAATTGTATTAAAAAATCAGATTTAATTAATAACGGCTATTTAATAGATCCAAGATATTTTACAACAAACCAACCAAGTAATAAAACGATTGACTGATAAAAAATTGAATATTTTCTTATCAACTTAAGGTAAAGAAAATTAAATGAATCAATTTTATATTGTATATAGGTAGTTCAGCTTGCACAGCTGGTTAGTTTTGGTGCGCGGGCGTGTGTATTGTATTTGTTGCTTATATATTTATGTATATGTACATGTATATGTTGTATATTATATTTATATATCTGCTGGCTCGCTCAGCCTTAGTATATAGCTCAGTGCTCAATTGCTCATATGTAGACGTAGATTTATATTCATGGGGGATTTAGAAGATAGTAGTGTGAGTGCGTGCGTGTTATATACCTGATAAAATTAATGTGCACTTTATATATAAATCTTCGACGAGTTATAAAGTTAAAAAAGATTATCCTTTATTTAATTTTCTTTAGTATTACCATCTAGTTAGTCAATATTCAACGGCATACGAATGTTCATATTGTTTGGTTATCGTTGCAAGTAATAAAACAGCAGCATATCCTCATTTCAATTTCGTAGTTGAACGCAAGAGTATTAATAAGAAAACGAATAATTGGATTTATAAGAACGCAGTTAAAGCACAGGAAAAATTACTCAACAGATTGCATTTGTTCTGAAAAAGAAACTATAAAACTTGGTCTTTAACGTTGTTATAATAGACGTCATACAATATTACTTGCTCCGAAACTCAACTGCTGTGTCTACTTCGAACGCCATATCGCGATAAATGTTATTATTCACAAAAATATTTTATCAGAGCGTCATTTGCAAGTTTCTACAATTAAGCAACTAAATTTTTATCTCACAAAATGCCTTTAGCGACGTTAACCGTACCTTGGAATCATGAGCAAGCCAATGAAAAGGTAATACTTGTTATATTTTTATAAGTTAATTGAGGATACTTTGTTAGTTATTGAAATTTCCTGTTATCTGTAGATATGTACTTTTAACTGTTAGTTAAATCTAGATGTATAACTATAAAAGATTTACATATGTTTATTTTTATTTCTGTGTTTACTTGCAGCAAAGCTCTGAAATTCTATCAGCAGAAAATCAAGAGGATGGCAGTAGTGCGATGACAAGAAGTTCTGTAGAAGGTCATTCGAATGGTTGTTCAGAATCACATGAAATTGAAGTCCGGGATGTTGTCAGAGAAGGCCTTGAAAAAGCAGAGCCAAGGCATTTTGAACTTCTTAAGGTTCTCGGCCAAGGTTCATTTGGCAAGGTGAAAATGTTCAATATTATTATCATTATTAAAATAATTTATATTATTTGAAATTACTAATGATATTTCTGATAATTTAGGTATTCTTAGTGAGAAAAACAGTTGGCAAAGACAAAGGTACTCTGTACGCTATGAAAGTATTAAAGAAAGCTACACTGAAAGGTACTGATTATCAAAGTTCAATGTAATTTATTTTTGTTAATTGAATGTATTTAAACTTGTATTAAAATCCATTTATTTACAGTTAGAGATAGAATGAGAACAAAGATGGAAAGAAACATTTTAGTTGATGTTGAGCATCCTTTCATTGTTCGGCTAAATTATGCATTTCAAACAGAAGGAAAATTGTATCTTATCCTTGATTTCTTAAGAGGTGGTGATTTATTTTCTCGTCTTTCTAAGCAGGTTAAATATTTTTTCTGATAAAATTATTGCAATCATGTAAATATTATGTAAATATTTATTTTTAATAATTTGTTTACCCATTTTGCTTTAGCTTATGTTCACAGAAGAGGACGTTAAATTTTATTTAGCTGAATTAGCACTTGCTTTAGATCACGTTCACAGCCTTGGAATCATTTATAGAGACTTAAAACCTGAAAAGTATGTAGTTGCAATTTTTGTCTACTATTCTTAAAATTTCATAAACTTTTTATAATGCATTTGTTCTAGTATTTTGTTGGATACAGAAGGTCACATTGCCTTAACAGATTTTGGATTGAGTAAGCAGCCTCTAGATGATACTCAAACGTATTCGTTTTGTGGAACTGTAGAATATATGGCTCCAGAAATTGTTAATAGAAAGGGTCATTCATTTGCTGCTGATTGGTGGAGTTTTGGCGTTTTAATGGTTTGATTGCTATTATAATTATACTAATTATTAATAGTAAAAGTTTTAATAATTCTTTTTTCAACGCAAAAATTTAGTTCGAAATGTTGACTGGTGCATTGCCGTTTCAAGGACCTAATCGTAAAGAAACCATGACGCAAATTCTTAAAGCCAAATTAGGTATGCCACAAGAAATATCACCAGAAGCACAGGCACTTCTTCGAGTACTATTTAAAAGAAATCCTGTAAATAGATTGGGTTCAAGTGAGTATACTTTTGTTAAATATATTTTTAGTTGGCAGCAATTTTTTCCGTTCTAAGTTTAAGTAATTAATTTCAATTTTTACAGAGGGTATAGATGAAATAAAAAATCATATATTTTTTCAAACTATTGATTGGCAAAAGTTGTACAAAAAAGAAATCAAACCTCCTTTCAAACCTGCTGTTAGCCAAGAAGATGATGCATTTTACTTTGACAGTGAATTTACATGTAAAACGCCTAAGGGTAAGAGAGTACACAAGTATAAAAGTATTTTCAAATGTTTGTTAATGTAATAATAACTTATTGTCTGTAATTTAGATTCACCAGGAGTGCCACCAAGTGCTACTGCACATGAATTATTTCGAGGTTTTAGTTTTGTAGCACCTTGTCTATTAGACGATCGTGATGCTTATACTGAACAAAAGCAGTCTGAAAATGCAGCTACCAACTTTCCTACTTATGTCAATCCAACTTGCATTACTGATGAATATGAGTTTAGACAAGAGATAGGAAAAGGAAGTTACAGCACAGTTTATCTCGCTGTTCATAAAGCATCAAAAACAGAATATGCTGTAAAAGTAAGTTAAATCTCTTTCTTTACAACAACAAATATTCTTACCCTTATAAATTTTAATTTTACGTCAATAGGTGATTGATAGAAAAAAACGAGATCCTACTGAAGAAATTGAAATATTACTGAGATATGGAAGACATCCACACATTGTTACATTAAAAGCCTTACACGAGGATGATAGATATGTTTATCTTGTGCTGGAATTATTGCGAGGTGGCGAACTTCTTGACCGAATATTACAACGTCGTAATTTTACGGAAGCAGAAGCAGCTGAAGTTACTTATACGATTACCAGCGTTGTGCAATATCTTCATGAAAATGGAGTAATGTTTTATCATTTACTCATTTATAATTTTAGATTTATAAACTATTGATATTAATTTATTTACTGCACAGGTCGTTCATCGAGATATAAAACCATCAAACATTTTATATGCCAAAACCGGTTTTGATCCTTCAACATTATGCATTTGTGATCTCGGATTTGCAAAGCAGCTGAGAGCAGAAAATGGTCTGCTAATGACTCCTTGTTACACTGCTAATTTTGTTGCCCCTGAAGTATTAAAACGTCAAGGATACGACGCTGCTTGTGACATTTGGTCTTTGGGAATTTTATTGTACATTATGTTATCTGGGTAAGATTTTAACGAAATTTTCATTAGGAATCATAAAATATTTTTCTTTAAAAATAATTGATAAAATTACAGCCGCATACCATTTCCTAATACTCCCGGAGACACAGCGAATGATATCTTAGATCGTATAGGCCGCGGTTATGTCGATATGGAAAGTGGTGTTTGGTGCCAAATTTCAAATGAAGCTAAAGAATTGGTGAAACGTATGTTGCACGTTGATCCAACGCGAAGACCTTCTGCAGTAAATATTTTGAAACATCCTTGGATTGTCAATAGACATCGTCTTCCTTTAAATTTCTTGCCTGATATTACCAAAGATCCAGTTGTTGTTAAGGTAATAAAAAATTATTTTATAATTCAAGAAGTCAAATGATCTATTAAATAAATATATTATAACATAAAAATTTGTTTACAGAACGCTGTTGCAGCGACGTATCAAGCTATGTCAAATAGTCCACGATTGCCTCACATCGGTCCAGTTGTAATGTCAGAACTGGCTCGACGTAGAACTCAAGCAAAAAAATCTGCCAACATTCATGTTTGAGATCAATTGTTAAAACTTGCCATTTTAAGCACAAACTGTTACATAAACGGAAAGTTGGAAACTTGTGAAGATGATATCTTCAATGTCGTGCACAATTTCGTGCTTGTTGCCTTGATTTTTTAAGTCAAACAACAAGAATTGTAATTCTGTAAAATTTTTTACTTTTTTTTTTTAATTGTATTACTGTAAAGATTTGTTAGATTTTTATTTAGTTTTAGTTGAAAATGCGTAAAAAATCATGTGATATTTATTTATTTTTCTTTTCTTTTCATTTACGCTTTTATTGTACCTTATTGCAAAAGAAAAAAAAAAACATACAAGTACAATTAAGGTGAAAATACAATTTTACATTGTGACAGACGCGTCTCTTTTGAAGAAAGAGTTTATAAATCATATACTTATATATTGGAACGCTGTGCCATTATCTTGTCTTTTTATTAAATGTGTAAAACTACTAAAATTTCTTGAGAGCTCTTATGATTGTACTTTTTCAGCTACACATAAACTCTATTTTACCAAGAAACCAATGTTATATCTATTATACTAGTAAAATTATTAATTAATATTGTTAAAAAAGTCAAGTTCATGTTCTTAAAATTTATACCTGTAGCTATGTCTTATAAAAATTTTACTATCTCAAAGAAAGTTTAAAAAAGTCAAGTTTAAATTCAAAATTTTTAAAAAATTATAAAATAATCAAATAGATATATTTAGTACTACTAAAAAATATTTAAATTTTTCCATAAAATAAAGATTACTAAAGGATCTCTGGAATTGCAGATAGATAAATAAAAAATAAATCTATATTGCCGCAAATATTCTCGCGAATTAAACCTTTATATACATGTATATTTTTATACAGAAGTTGACAGAAGAGTATAAATACTAAAGAAAAAGAAAAATAATTGTACAACTTTTAACAAAGCTACAGCTAAATTATTTGTTGATATATTTATTTTAAGGAAAATAAAAGCAAAAGCGTATTTATACAAATTATCTGAAAATCATATACATACATATATATCCAAAATTTATATCTTACTTAGAAAAATACTTTATGTGTTGTAATAACTATGTACCTGCGAAAATTGCATAAGTGCCAATATGTGCACAAACAAGAAAAAGCTTGGGTACTTCAAATTAAATCATACATATTATAATTCTGTACTTTGACAATGTTTCGAGTATTAATAATATAAATATATGTGAAAAAAAAAATCAAAAATAATGAAACTGAATAAAAAAAAATTGTAACTGTTATTTCTAGCCTTTTTGAATATTTTATAATAATCTAACAGAACGCTTTATCAAAAACATTTTGTCCTCGAGCATCAAAGAAAAGTGTGTAAAGTAAGTAGAGCATCAAATAAAGCGCGCAAATTTTGATCGGTAAATAGAATATTTATTTGGCTCTACAGATACCGACCAAGACTTTTAATATCACACAAACATATTTTCATAAACAGTGTGCGTAAGTAATTTATCTTATTACTCATCTTACAATACATCTAAAAGCTCAATAAACTCGACAATAAGAGCTATAACATGCGATACTAAAGAAAGAAAGTCTTATAATACACAAAGGATAATATAATTAACCATCGACCACGCGGACGCGGCGCGCCTTTTCTCCCACCCACCACCTATACCGCACGCGCACTGCGCGGTACCGCATCCATTTCTCTCTCTTTCTCTCTCTCGCCGGAGTTTGGAGTCGGCACGTCGCGAGTATAATAGAATTGCGGTAAATTAGGCTAGTCGAAAATTGGAACGTGCCGGACAAACATATATTCATATATCTCTCTTTGCAACACGTCAACAACATCAACAACAACAACAATAACATTTATTTTAACCGGCTAGTGCTGCTTTGTAATCTATATAGGTAAGAAAGATATGAATTATTTTGTGTGTGATTGGCTTTTTATTTCTGTACACATACACACACATGTGTTGTGTATCAACATACAGCTTGATTGATTTACAATTGTGGCTTTTAATTGGCAGCCTATAATTGTCAACGAAAAGCGGAATTATTCAATTGCTTCTGCACGCAGCACATACGAGACCTTTATATTAGTTGAATTTACTAATTATAATAACTTATTATGCTATTTGTTTTTTTTTTTTTGCTTTGTTTTCCTCGGAATTTTCATTATTGCACATGATTGATCGCATATTACAATATTTATAAAGCATAGTTTATTTTGCACAAGCTTGCATCGTTTTTGATATCATTTTTCAAATGCTATAAAAAATCCAAATGTAATATATAGCTATAAATATGTTATATTACACGATATGACGTCTGCTATCCAAATGTAAACAAACAATTGAGATTGAAGAATCTAAAAATTTATATTGGATAGATCATTTATATAATACGAAAGCATGATTTAATATTGGCAATAATTTGCGGTAATCGGTTCTACTTTTGTGCTATAATTTAATAGTGGTCTCCCGCGCATTCGGGACAAACGGGTTTACGTCATTAAATCGATACATTTCAAGGTCCCCTTAACACACCTAAATCTCATATCCAAAGAAATAATTCCATGTGAATCGATATACTTTAATAATTACGATACTAAAATTACGAATTTTAGGCTATTAATATCTGACTTTTTTTTTTTATTGTCAAATATAAATTCCTTTTTTGTGACTATGATCTTTTTATCTGATTTTAAGGAGAATTACTTGAAGAGAACGTTATTAAAAATTAATCAAAATTCCTTAAAAGAACAATTGCAGAAAAGAAGATCATAAAATGCAACTTGTTACACGTACACAATTGTCATTGTGTTCTAAAGCACTCAAAATAGGTACGATTAAAACTATCGGTTACATATAGTATATTAAATCTTTTGTAAAATAATTAGTTTCTCATATATCTATAATATTATGTGATAATTTTTATAAAAATGTTATTTTTCATTTTATTTAAAATTTTAGGATTTTCCAAGATGCTACAAAAAGGTCCTCGTCCCATTGTTTTATGTGGTCCTTCTGGGAGTGGCAAAAGTACTTTGATTAAACTGTTGTTCGATGAATTTCCTGACAAGTTTGGCTTTTCCGTATCTCATACAACTAGACAACCAAGATCAGGTGAAGAAAATGGAAAACATTATTATTTCACTTCTAAAGAAGATATGCAGAAACAAATTGAGAATGGAGAATTTATAGAAACAGCTACATTTAGCAACAACATGTATGGTACAAGGTAATTTTATACATAAAGCAAACATCTTGGTATATTAATTTACATTTAATATTACTCTTATCGACTAGTGTTTGTACTTATTTTAAAGTGAAAATTTATGTATGCTCAACTATAATAAAATAAATTGGTTTCAATAAACTGACATGTTATAAATTAAATTTGTTTTAGTAAAAAAGCTGTAGAAGATGTTCAAGGTGCTGGAAAAATTTGTGTGTTGGACATAGAAATTGAAGGTGTTAAGCAAATTAAGAAAAGTTCTTTGAATCCTTTATATATTTTTATTAAACCTCCATCTATTGAAGAATTAGAAAAACGTTTAGTTGGAAGAAAAACTGAAACCATTGATTCATTAAAAAGACGTTTGTCTCATGCAAAATCAGAAATGGAATTTGGTTAGTTGAATAACATGAATATAAAGTAATAAATAAGAGTTTTTTATATGTTTAAAATTACTTATGATTTTTCATTATTATTGTAGGTGAAACTCCAGGAAACTTTGATCTGATCGTAGTAAATGATAATGTAGATAAAGCTTATGAAAAATTGAAAGATTTTGTACTCAGAGAAACAGCAATAAATCAACAAAAATAATTAAGTAAGTTTCACAAATATAAATTTTAGTTCATAGTTATAATATAGTTCATGTAATTATTAATAAATGATTTCAGACAAATGATTCTTATAACATTTTGAATTGAGTGCCAACTCCTAAACTACAATTACTTGCTAGTTAACAAGCTAGTAACCTACTGGAAGAAAAGTCACAGTGTACATTTGGATTGTATAAATGGGAAAAGAGGTTTGAGTATTATAACACTACTTTAATCATAGTATTTTGCAATACATCAAGCATAGATACAGAGTCTTCTATGATTCTTATATTGAAATTGAAATGCATTTTTGAAATAAATTATAATAAAATTTTTTGTACTTTTTATTAAGTTGGTATTTATTTAAATACATGAATATTTTCTAAAAAATAATATTAATAATCATGTTAAAATTTAAACATTTGCTGCATTGCAAAATACTTTTTTATAAAAGCTTTTTTTTGAGTAAATTTAAAATGTCTATACATTTATTTAGTATATTAATTGAGTAAGATATTTAAATTATATTTTCAAGTATTTATACATATATAGATTATCAGTAAAAATAATTTATGATCTATATCCGAACTGTTAGTTTATAGAAAAAAAAATTATTTTCATTAAAAAATGCTAATTTTGTAGGAAAATATTGATTATTAATTTCTTTTGTTTAATTTCATTTTTAATGTTGTGGAACTATCTTAATTGAAAATGACATTAACTGATAAGAAAATTATTATTATTAAGTTTTTATAAAAAGAAAACCCAAAAGCTACATTTAAAACTGTAATATCAATCATTGCATTTTTTTTTATAATTGAATTTATAGTTTAATGTTAGAGTATGATATTTAAAAAATTTGCATCAAACTATTTTATTAAACATGAAATTTATCATATATTATTGAATGTTATAAGTACAAGTACAATACAATTATCTACTATTCTAATGTAGCAAGTAACTGAGACTAACCACCAATAAAAAGTTGTGCTCAGCTTAGGTAGAATGTATTTAATAGGAAATACTAAAAGTTCTTTTAGACTCAATGTATTTTGTTAAATAGTTGCTCTAAATGACTATAAGCCAAATTGTATACTATAAACATAAAATCATTATGATAAAGAGAACTTGTAATTTGAAACTTATACAAGTTTCTTCAACCAGTTTTTTGAAAAGTTTACAATCTATTCTACTTAATATTTAATTAAATTGTGTTTTATTTTGTTGATCATTAATGAGAATAAAGAATGCTTATTTAAGAAGAACAGAAATCGTGTTCAAAGATCAAGGGTCAATGTTCCAACAATTATCAATGTTATCTTAAAACTTTTGCATTTGCTAAAGTGGCACTAGCTCTATTTTAAAACAGCAGTCAAGCGTCAAAACAATGTATGTATCACTTAAATGATTCTTTTTTATTTGTCAAAAGATACAATTAAAACTGGCATTTTTAAAAGCATTGACGTATGATTATACCAACCAATAAAGAGAAACTAAATCAGCGTTGTTAAGAAATAATGAAATTTAGTGTGAATATAGCATAAATATTATTAAGTTATAATATTTTTACTCTGTGCACTTTTAAAGGTTTATTTTTGTATCTGGCTATTGCTATATGCCTTTGTAAAAGTATTATAATATATGTATTAATATTAAAATGTAATTTGTAGATTATTATTTTTTGTTAAGACTTTGTTGCGACCATTTTAATAAAAATATTGTAAATAAAAAAGAAAAAAAATTGTAATAAATGTTGCTTTTTTGAAATAATTACATTTTAAATAGAATGTTTATGCAACCAATTATTTATATGTACACTTGTCAATTTACTTATAATCCTTATACAATTTTATGTGAATCAAACATATTTATTGCATAATAACAACGTGAATTATTTTTTCTCATTTGTATTTAAAATTATTGATCTGAAACAGTAGGCAATAATATTTCTTACATTTACTAGTATTACTCATTTAATTTTTTTATTTTTAATTTTTTACTGTTGATAATAAAGTAGTTTGATAAAAATTTTGCTTACCAAGAAAAAAAGCGATAAAGAATATTGGAAGTTGATAAAGACAGTAAAAAAATAGATAAACCTTTTATTATATAATTTTTATAAAAAATTTTTATTTGTTACTTTTATGATCAGAAATACAAGTATATTAAACAAATTTGTGTCTGCTATTTTGCACACATATATTTGCACGATGAATTTTGCATTCAAATAAATTACACGTTTTTTTACAAAGTCAATAAAAAATCAAGGTTTATGTCGATGATAATAAATGGCTCTATAACATACAGCATAAAAAAAAGGTAAACAATCGTTCGCAAGATCTTCAAAGTCGATAAATTGTCGTTTGCTTTTTTGCATTGAGCATTACAAAAGTATTCGGTTCGTTTCGTCAGATATTTCAATCATACTAAATACATTACGTATTGAAAAAGAAACAGGATGATAATACAAAAGCAAGGATTGAACAGAGCATGGGCAGTAATAATATAAATGGAAAAGAGCTTTTCCTTGCAAGCTGCTCGCTCATTCCTCACGCCGCAGATGCTGCAAGACGCCTAAGCAACCAGTTGGCCTGTCCATGATGGTGACGAACCTTATGAGGCGGTCCAACGTCGCTGATAGTTAAAGAGGCAAGCTGAGAGGGTTCACCAGCAGCCGCGGTGATAAGCGATCCGGGTACCGGTCCAGCGACCGGTTGAATGAGAGGAGCGGGTGCCGGAGCTTCCAAAGGCTGATGGCGGAGTGGCTCACCCGAGAATACATAGCGCAGCATCTGGCTGCGAGGCTCGAGAACGTTCTCGGATCCACCTGCGGCCTCAAGCTGTTCCAGCTGCTCCAACTGCTCCTCCTCCCGCAACAGTTGACTCGTAAGCTCGCGTAGACGTTCGATTTCCTGTAAGCTGCTACGACGCGATGGCTGACTCTGCGGAAAGATCAGCCGAGGCTTGCGCTGTACTTACACGTCAGTTAGTGAATTATTTGCTTAAACTTGGAACTTTACTATTACAGCTTTCATTTCTTTGTAACACTTACCCATTCTCGTGGCTCTGGATAGTAGGCCTCGTATAGAATGGGAACGCGCCCGGCCGGCGCCTCTGCTCCATACCTATAAGAGCAATATTATTGCTGATTTAGTAGATTTACCAGAACACGCAAACTTTTTTATTTTTTTCTGAGATTTATTTTTTTTTTTATTATAACGATTAAATAAACTGTTTAATTATCAATTAACAACTTACCCTACTTGCTCATTTTGAATAGCAGCAGCATCTGCCAAATCTAGATATGACACAGAAATAAAAACAAAAAATAAACAAACAAACAAACAAATAAAAAAAGTTATAAATAATGATAAAAAGTATAATTATAAGCGCAGACGAGTTTGATTAAAATGCAAATGCAAGGCACTTACTGCTCTGTAAAGTCAAACAGAGAAATAGCGAAACAGCAAGCGAGAATATTAATGAAAAGTTGAACGTCATGATGATGATGATTGTTTTCGTTAGTTTTGAACGCGCACTTTCTCTCTTCTCGATGCTGGAAGCTCAGCAATTCGATGAAAACTATTCTCTCTTTCTCTCTGTATACCTACTCTGGCTTTTGCCAGTGAGTGTATATATAAATATATATATAAGCACAGTAGTGCAAGCACAGGCCCGCGATCTACACTCATCTCATGTTAGTCGTCGTCGTGGTGTGAAAACCTATTTTCGTATGTAGCAGGCAACGCGCCTAAAATAAATCCAATGACTCGCGAAAGCAAAGTACAACTCCGGAAAGCTTTACAAAATGGTGTAGGTATACGTATATATGTATATAATAATACATATGTAAAGGGAAAGCTTTTACTTTATGCAAAGCGATGGAAATTTTAATTTAACATTGTAGAAATATTCAACATTATTTTTTATTTCTTTGATAAAACTCGATTACTACAAACTTTAGCAACGTTTACTTTTTCCCTTAATATTTACTTTGATCTGTTAAAATAAAATTTTAAGGTAAATTAAACACTTTACTGTTACTTTTTCTGACCAATCTAATTACTATTTCTTGTTACCTTTTTTTTTCTTCTTTTTTGATTTAAATTTTATGAAACAAAATAACGTTTTTCCACGTCAAGTTGAAAAAAAAATATGTAAAACTTTTATTCGAATATTTAAACTAAAAAGTTTTTGAAAAAAATTTATTGCTTTAAATATTAATGTAAATATGCTGAAGGCTATTCATATTTTGAGTTATTATAAAATTCATACAATGTAAAATATATATTAAAGAAAAAATACGTATACGGATTCTCAATAAAAAATTTTACTAAAAAATATTTCTCGAAAATTTTATTTTCTTTTTCATCAAAAGCAATGTTCTCTGTAATATCGAATATTTGATAATTTTATTCAAACAAACATTGCTTTTAGTCAAAAAAATATCAAGTTTCTGACTTTTGTAATATAACTGATATGCTACAATGATATATGTTTTTCCAAGAGACCACGTATAATCAATAAACAATAAAAAGAATCGTAAACCATACATTTGAAATTACAATAAAAAAATAAGTTTCTTCGTACATAAAAAAAAAATCTCTCTTTCTTCTTATTCTTCTTCTGCAGCGTAAAACTTTGAAAGTTACGACAGAGCATTTTTAGGTGATAGACTTGCAGACTGTTTAACTATATTTTTGTACAACAACTATACTTTTTTTTCTTTTTATCCATCGTATAAGGTATGTTGGATGTGTTTTCTATTGTTAGTTTGATCGGAAACTTTCACTAGAAACTTCAAAACGAGCTTTTCAAACAAAAAGCAGTTTGCCCTTATCGTCGAACAAACAAACAAATTAAACATAAAAGTTTACCTTATATATACCCACCCCCAATATATATTTAGGTCGGGTTTCGTTTATACTAACAACCAACAATTAATTCGTATATACACACATGTTACGATAAACTTATATGTTATTTTTATCAATTTTATGTTATACCTACGTGAGCATAGGTATAATAATGTGTACACATTATTTACCAATAAATTTATATCCTTAACGCTAAAATAAGCGGTAAAATAAAAATATAAGAAGGGAAGAAAATTATTTGGCTTAAGATATATATGTATATTAACTGGTTATGATATAATTGCAAGGAATCAGATGAGAAATGTTTGGAAAAAATAAGGGTAAAAACGTAATAATCGATGGCTTGGGTAATATAAGTGGGGTAAATATTTGGTAAAAATATCAATTTTCTGATCAAGATCTGTTTGCACTAAATATTGCGTCAATTTAATAAAACTATAAATATATTTATATCTCGTATCAAAGAAAAAAATTCATACAATCATCGCTTATTATTCTTGCCAAAAAAAAAATGTATAAAGTACAAAGGTGATATTAATCTTGCAAAGTTGATTTATAGAATATTTTTTGCAGAGCACATTTTTTCTTCATATATGTAATTACCCATTCAATTTTATACTTAAAAAAAGTTAATAAAAAATGCAATTTTATTATTTTTCAAAATTATTTTTTAATAACATTTTCATTTTAGATAAAAATAAAAAAAAAAATATTAAATTACAGTATGCATTTGTGAATATTTATGTTTGAAAAATGACGATCAAACAGTTTATGGCTTGAGTAGAAGACATTTACACGAGCCGTCAACACAGTATTTTCCTTTTTCACCTCCTGGAATACTTCCAACATGACCGCAAGCAACTTTACATTCTTCTTCGGTACATTCTGCAAAAGAAATTAAAAAAAAAAAATGGATATTAAATAAAATCAAATAAAAAGTACAAAAATGTTTTCAATAAAAGCTAAAATGCATCTACATATAAAAATATTAGATAGCAAAAAAAAAAAAAACAAATATATTGTTGAACTTAAAAAGTTTTATACGCATACATAATATATGTAAGTTTATACGGTGTACACTTACTTGCTTGAATTGTACTGGCGAACAATAGAATAGCCAAAGCAAGTAGACAAAGTGAGCGTAAGAATTTCATTTTGAAGTCGTATAAAAGCTCGTCGAGCACTTTAACTTGATCCGAATATCCTCAAACGTTGTATATATAATGTGCACTAACTCGTAAGTCGAATGCGCACATCTGCTTTTATATGATACGTATCCGCCAATCGTTTCGACTATTTACGATCGACTATAGAAAGACTTGACCTTTGAACTTACAATCTTTATTTAAAAGCACTACAAACATACTCATACTCTCTCTTATCTGATTGCTTAATCGGATTATTTTTTTATTTTTTTTTTTTATTTTCATCCTTTCAAGGTTTATCTCTATTTTATAGCAGCAAAGTGCAATATTAGACTTTAGCTCTGTATATACAAGTATACAAACACTACAAAGTTAATGAATTTGTTTGTTTTCGTAACTACTACCGGTTTTACTTGTTTCATGAGGAGCTATACAGCTTATATAATAATTACCTATATATAATATCAACTTTGACATAACAAATTAATTATCGATAATACTCTTTTATCATATTAAACGATATTTTCGTTTAATCAAAGTACCTAATAAAAATTGGAAATTTTTCTCTTTTTCTTTTTTTTACCATAATAAATGATATTTTTAATATAAAATAAATTATGCATCACGTGTTGACATACAGTGTTATCTTTAATTTACACTATTTTTAATTTGATTTGGTCGTCATAACATTAACGCGGAAAGTTTAATTATGTAAAATAGTTCTGATAATGAGGTCAAGAGAAGTGTGACATGTATATTTAAATGTTTATAACATGAAATACAAAAGCATAATAAAAATGATAATTTTTCAACGATGCAATTATTTAAATAATATTATTTAAACGTTAATTTTTAAAAATAATTAAAATTTTTTTATGAAATATATCTAACTATGCTGCAAATAATTTATAAAATGAATTTTAATTTTTTAAAGTTTTCTCATTTTACAAAAATTAGCATACAATGATTAAAAATTCAGATAAAAATATAAAAATATAGGAGCAAACATCAGCTGAATGATAATAAAAGTATAATAGAGGTAATTAGTATGAAGAAAAAAAAGAAGAAGAAATAAACCGTGAAAAATTGTTACATACAATAGATATCAATAAAGAAAATCGATCGATAAGAGAGAGAAAGAGAGATAAGGGGGATGAAACTTTGGTTGATGTTACAGTCATAATCATTCGAAATGTGGGGAGGGGGGGGGGAAAGATAGTATAAAGAGAGGAGTGGCTAATGTTGATGGTGTATGAGATAGTTAAATGAATGAACGGGGAGGAAAAGAAGAGTAAGTAAAAGAAAGTGAGCTTAGAACACAGAGATAAGAGGGAGGACAAGTGTGCGAAAGGGAGCAACAGCCGGTATATAAGTGTATATTATACGATGTGGCAGAGAGCAGAGCATATATATAGTACTATGTAGTAGGTAGGATATAGTTTTCATTCTCCTGCAGTCACGGCACGTACTTCATTTCTCGAATCTCTCGAGACGTGCTAAACACAATTAAGCGATAGCTTGGCTGCGTCTCTATTCCTTTTTTTTTTCTCTCTTTCTCTCTATACACCATTGTCTTCTTTTTTTTTGTCTTATAAGGTATACGAATACAAACGCCCTCGCAGTTTGCTTAGGCATAGCACACGCGTTTATAAAGCCAAATCAATCGTAGCCACTGTAGATATATAGATATATACAAGAGAGAAGTAAAATCTCTCTTTATACATCTGTATTGACTTTTCAACCCATATCAACGCTTATAAGTATATCTTTACTCCCCAATTTCTCAGAGTAGCATCTAATGGTATATCTCTATCTCTTAACTGACACTCTTATTGCAAAGCAGTCAAGTTTCACACGCACACACACACACACACTCTTATAACTTTGTCGTATTATATATATATATATATATATATATATATATATATATATATATATATTTTATCTTGATATATAAATTATGAGAAAAAATCTATCCGCAAGCGCAAAACTTCTTATAACGCAGAAAATTTTATTAAAAGCTCGTTAAGCTATATTTTTCTCAACTTTCGAGGTGATGGGATCGTACTTCTAACTATAATCTCTTACACTAACACAATGTGTATAGCTATAGAGCGTAGTTTTCATATTATAAGCTCTCTCTCTCTCTCTCTCTCTCTCTCTTCCTCTGTACCTATATACTTTTTAAATTGCATAATAAAGATATCGAGACTTTGTATGCAAAGTATATATGCGCTTTTAAATTATTATTCAAGAAAATTTATATCTTTTTTTTTTATTTATTTTTTCTTTTTTTTAATTAAATTAATTTGAAATGTTGTGCTTAAAAAAATGTAAAAGAATAATAATAATAATAATTTTGTTTTAACAGAATAACATTAATGTGATTGTATATTAGACATTGATATTCGCTGATATAACATAGGAATGCATATATTATAGCTTATCTTGCCTATCCGATAAGGGCAATTAATGGCTTGTCAATACGGATAAGATCCATATATATGCACTCATGAGTATTATAGTGTTGTTAGATTCCACATACAGGAAATACCTTTTGAAAGCATTATTTTACAAATAATAATAATTATAAATACAATTTTATTCAATAATTTGATATTATTTAAAACTATAGTAATTTTTTATATCTTCTTCTTTTTTTTTCAAAATATAAAAGAAACAAAAAAATTTTGTTTAAAAAAGTTTAACGACAGATGTGTAAATTTATATACGCAGCGATGTATATAAATGCTGATGCAGAAGCAGCATAATTAAATAATTATATAGAAAGTGTTTTCTTCGCGCTTGAAGTCGTTTTCTTATAAAGTTAAAACTTTAATGATCTGGCGCTAAATACGTATACGATCGAGTCAACTCTCGAGTCTCTCTTGGTGTATATAATCAACTCAAGATATACAGATATACAAATATATATATATATATATA
>JAPYZE010000774.1:0-31094 GCA_030522805.1 Leptomastidea abnormis
TATATATATATATATATATATATATATATATATTATGTGTGCAGATACCTTGCTTATACTTGATATCGTGTCTTGGAATTAAAGCTACGCGTAATTTTTTTTTTTCGTATTTATAGGTACGCGATAACAGAGCCCTAATTTTTTTTTTACTTCTTGATGTGCAGAGAAGGGTAGATATGTAGGGCTGAAATTTTGGGTATACGAGGGGGGTTACTGGATTTGAGACGGTTGGGTGACTTTGGAAGGCTGGGATTTAGGATGTTTTATTGTCAGATTGATGTATAGAAAGAAGGGTATATTGTATTTTTTTTCCTTTATCTCTGTAATTTCATTAACTCGCTTCACTGATTCTTTATTTTTTTGTTCACCCAGTACATTATTATGAATTTAAAAGAATAGACAGGTAAAAAATAAAATATATATATTTCTGATGGGCATACGTCGAAACAAAAAAACAAAAAAAACTCTTACCACATATATATTCACTCGTACAATTTTTTTTCTCCAACATTTCTTCCGTAAAAATAGGTCCATCATATATAAAAGCTCCAGGGTTTTTTTTATAGCCTCCATGAAGAATCAAAGTATGCGCCTCGAGCGTGTGTGCCTGTCGACGAATGATTCCGCGCAAAACTCAGCTCAACTCACTCTTCTTTTTTCCTCTCCTTCTCCTCCTCCTCCTCCTTCTCATCCTACTTCCACCTTCATCCGGACGTTAAAATAAGAAAGCAGCAGCATCCCTCTCTCTCGAGAGAGAGCACCATTCACCTGTCATTCATCGAGCCCGACACCATTCGAGCTTTTAAAAGCAGCTTTTCTCGCTGCTGCAGGGCCGGGCCCCCTGCAAGTATTACCTTTCTAATACAGCCTTGAAAAGTGCCAGGCTCGAAGAAAGCAGTATATATACCAGCAGTAGCAGCAGCAACAGAAAACGGCCTTCTCCCCCTCATGAAAAAGTAATGCGCCTTTCATGGGCCGCACGTGAACTTTTTACCTTACTTACAAGAAATAGACGTGTGTGTGTATGTATGTATGTATGGCTTGCTTATATCGCCTCTGTACCACCCTCAGCTCTTCTTTTTTTTTCCTGTCACGTTGGCTCTGCGATCGTGAAGTGGCTTTTACTATCGGTCCAGAGCCGCCTTCGAACACGGGTCTTTATTTCCTTCGATGCGCGATTCTCGATAAAATGCACGACTAGGGGAATATCGTCGATTTTTAGCTGCTGATTCTCTTTCTCTTTTTTTCTCTCTGCTTTTCTGAGCTACGTACTTGCCGCTTACTAAATGGATGGTTGTTATATATACAGCGACTACTGAGCTTATTCGTGTGTATGTGTGAGTGCGTCCCCTTTGGCGCTTTAATCGGGGTAGGAGATTAGATTTATCGCTTGTGATAAATTTAACGTAAATTAATTGAGAAAATTCTTTCGTTAAGAGTTTTCACTTAGTGTACGGATGAAAATTTTGATTTTAATATGATGATGATGATGAGAATTTAACGATATAAATATTTTATGAAAATATTTTTAATGTTATTTTACGGATTAAATATTTGATTGGTATGCTGTATATTTCAGTTAATAAAATATACACTTATGTGATTATTCAATATTATGGAAGCTTTTATTATTGAATATCCAAAATTGTGGTTAAAATACCTTTATTAAATATTTTAAGCATTTTGAATACTTTGCTAAATTATTTTTATTTTTAAAAGAAACTTTTAAAGAAAGAATTTTTAAAAACTAAATTTAATACAGCTTATAAATGCATTTTAAGTTACTAAAAAAAAGTTAATTTGTATAAAAGTGTTTAAAATATAAACAAAGCATACAATTTTTTACATTTGTATTTTGACTAATAAACTTCGTCAACTACAATTATATTTCAATCAGGATGAATTTTATTTTATTTTTCAAAATGAATAATTAGTCTGATCTTTTTTTAAATGAATTAAATTGATAATAAACTTGTCCACATGATTTTTTGTCACCCATTATTGCCAAAAAAATCTTAAAAAATACGTTGTCACAAATATTTTACGTACTTCACCAGTACCTAAAAATACCATTAAAAATTCAACAACTCTTAAAAAAAAAAAAAAAATACAAACACACAGTGTATCATTTTAAAAATAACTTTTGAAAAATTCGATGTTTACAAGCCCGAAAATTACCAAGCTTTTTTTTATTTCTTTAAATAAACTCAACTCGAGATGTACAAGTAGCCATAACGAAGACCCAACACATAACCGAGATGTACAAAAAAGCGAAGGTGTCGCATAAAGTGAACGACTATAAGTACTACATCTTTCTCCCATTTTCCGCCCAGTCAATTTGTAGACCAGAGAGAAACAGTTGAAACGACGCACATGTATATGCAACACGATCGCTCGAATTCTCTTCTTTTTTCCCGAGTAATTTCCTATGATCTACAATATACGTATACATCTACTGTCCCGGTCGTGAAACTCGAGGTGACTGTCTTACCGCGAAAGACGTTTTGCAAAAGCTGCTGCTGCTATATGCTCATAGCTCGAAAGATAAACGTTTTATTCTTGGTATTTCTTACGTATTCTCGTATTCTCATCTTCCAACATCATCATGTCGTGTAGGTTAATATATATGTTGAAATTAGAAATCGAGATGTTTTACATTTTGAATCGTAAATTTTTTTCTTAAATTTGAGGTTTGTTTTTTATAAAAAAACAGAGTGAATAAAAACTATGGATACTATGTTTTTCTAACTTGTTTATCACAAGCATAAAGTAAACTTAACGCGTTAAACTTTATGCGTTCGAATATTTTATTTAAATTTATTATTATTCTATATTCAGTGTCTGTGTACCAGTGTTATTCAAATACTTTCTTAATCCGCGTTGATTGTAAATATATCTATAATAGATTTCTTTTAATAAACGTACTGCTAGATCAACAAAATATAAATAAAACAACTCAACAATTTTAATTAAAAGTAACGATTGTGCGTCACAGATTTTTACAAATGTCATTCTTAAATAAATAACATATCAACTTTAATTTGAAAACTCCAGAAGCGTAATTTACAAAATCATAATCAAGCAAATCCGATCGTTCTTATCGCCAAGAAAGAAAAAAAAAAAAAAGTATATAATTCGTCGTAGCAGGCCTGGAATATAAAAACAGCCTAGCGAATAAATGCAGACTAACGCAGTATAGTCGAGACATAACAAAACCCTCTCGTATTTAAAGAGCAAACGCACACACGTGAGAGCTTCGAATAATAATTCGTAGAAGGTCGGCTTGCAGACAGACTAGCCCTACTCCATACCAAAAGCTTTAGCTCTAACAGCTTTCATATATTATAGAGAGAAGGAAAGGTGGAGGTAGGGTAGAGCAAAGTTAATTTTGTGGCCAGCAGCACAAGAGGATATTCCTGCTCGGATGTGCCAATTGAACGTATATGTATATATGCACAGGCTATTCCTCTACTACTGCATTCAACGTAAATATACATATGTATATAGTTTATATCTTGCCTTCTCTGTTTGCCGACGATTTTCGGCCTATTAGCCCAGGTTTGTTATTGAAGCGGCTTAGCGCGCCCATAGGATGCAAGCTTGCGTGAGCGCGTATAGAGCTTGGAATTAGAGGCGTCGTCGCAGCAGCAGCATCGTTTTGTGGTGATCGTTGTGGTACGGATTTGGTGAGAGACCAGCTTTTGAACTGGCTTTTACCTGTTGGGAGTATGGGTAGAAGAGGAGATTGTCAACTCTGTTGGATTTGAAATCGATTGGGCGGATTGATCGAAATGACTATTTTCCGATTTGAGGAAATTATAATGATTATGGTTTATGTCGTTATTAATGGATGTTTAATTTTTATAAGTAGATTATGTATTAAAATTGATCAAATTTTTTTTGTGAAATTTTCATTACCTGATTTTTTTTTGCTTTTCAAATACATTATATATAATATTGAATTCATACCGTTATTTATTAAAAAAAAAATTATATAATTGGAGCATAACAAAAAATTTCCAGTTAAGCTTTCAAAAATAAAACGAGAAAGAGCACTCGGTAATCAAGCTCAAAGCAAGCATAAACAGCAGCAGCGGTAGATTTCTCGTATTTTTAATGCATTTTTTTTTTATTATTTTTGTTTTTTTTTAATTTTCTTGTTTCTCTTTTCAGGTGACATGGAGATCCTTACTTACTTCTTCGGTCCGATTGGCGTACTACTGGCGATAAATCTTCTCTTTTTCGCTGCGACCGCTCGTGAATTGACGTGCGGCCTCTGGAAAGGCGAGTTTGTAAAAAGCACCACTGAAAGGTAAGTCGACATTCCTCAAACACAAAGGGGGTAAAGCGAAAGAGTAAAGAGAGAGAGAGAGAGAGAGAGAGAGAGAGAGAGAGAGAAAAAGAGAGTAAGAGAGAAGAAGAAAAAGTTATGGAGAGAGGGAAAAAGAGGAAAGACGGTAAAATACCGCGGCCGGCAAGCTTCTAAGCGCAAAGCAGCTTTCTTTGCAAAAATAAGAAGGAGGTAAAAGAGGTGGAGGAGGAGAAAAATGTATATGTATATAAAAGCTTGGGTATATAAAACTACGTAGGCTACTTCTTGAGCTACCTCTCAACCGCGAAGCTACCGAGTGCGCGATATAATTTATTTACAAACACAGACCTTTCAAATGCGCGTCTTATTTCTCTTAGAATTGACTGTTGTATATGGTTGATATGCTGAAAAGCTACTAGACGCTTATCATCCTAAAAAAAAGCTTTATGAAAGGAAAAGACAAATCGGGCATATTTTTTTTTTTATTTTATTTTAAAATCTTTCTTATGCTTTTTTCTTTTTGTAATTATGATGAAGTGAATGCTTTTCGTTTATTTGAGTCGTGCTCTTTCGCTAGAACTAAATATATTTTTTTTGTATTTTACAAAGATAAAAAGCTGCAATTAAAATGGCTTTTACAGTGTTTGTCTTTTGAGTTGAGAATTATGTAAAATATGAGTCTCTGGGTGCTCGTTATCGTTTCTTTTTTTTTTTTTTTTTTTATTTAATAAAGAATATGTTTTACTGTTATTAATTAATGGAATAAAATACAGTTTATGGTCTGAAAGACTTCAAAGTTGCGGCTAGAAAATATTTTTATTCTGTATATTTTTTATTACGTGCATTGATAAGAGTTATAAAAATGAATTTTCTATTTGTTTCAGTAATTTTCTTTTCGTATAAAAAATGGTTATTTTTTTATTAAAAAAAAAAAATTATTTTGCGACTCTCAATAATAATAGAAGCAAAAAAAGAAAAAGAAAGATTGTAATAATAACATAATTGGTCATTATGTTGCAATTATTATAGATATATAAAAATTCGTAAAAAAGAGAATTCAAAAGATTTTAAAATACATTGAATAACATTTAATTTGACATTTTAGCATTTTATTTAACTCGTTAATACAACATATTTTTTAAAGCTCCTAGTTTCTTATAGATATCCATTAATGACCATTTAATTATTAAACAGTAGCTAATGACCTACGCAATATCCAAAGGCATGAATATTCTAAAAGCTTCTACGCAAACGATAAATTATATCACAATTGTAATTTCTTGTTGCTACTCGCTAATACACGGCTGCTAAACAATCACTAAGCCGTAATGAAGAAGCAGCTTCTCTAGTTTATGATTCAACACGAAACACATATTCATATCTCTCCAGTCATTGTCATGGTTATTGTAACGCACAAGCAAGGTGTCATCAATATTCGTCAGACTGGTAGATGTATAATACTAGCCTTACAAAAGCTTCTCCAAAGTATTACAACAAGAAATTATTACAGGTGAATCTCATGTCATCATCTCTGTGACATCGTTGTAAAATACTAGGAATTTAATATCAAGCTCGAAAGCTTTTTGAATTTTTTTTTTGCTCGTTCGTGCGCAAAAATTGCACTTTTCTTTGAAAAAATTCTACACAGACTGTTCCTCGTTAATATTTATTAAAAATTTTTTACAAGACTCTTAAAAAATTCTTTTAAGAAAAAATACATCATCAAAAAATACAAAAAAAAATTTTTTTGATCAAATAAATACACGTATTACTTTATAAAAAAAATCTCTAAATTAGTTTACGAATATAATTTAACATTAAAATAAATTATTTAAAATCAGTAAATCTTCGATCGATCATCTAAATTTACTCGTCTCATAGTATCTGTAGTAGCAGTAGCAGCAGTAGCACGCGTGGCACAGAATTAGAAAGCCCGGGCTTGCACGTAGCTCAAGCTTACATCCATTATATACAGTAGTAGTATACTAGTAGTAGTAGTAGTAGGTAGTCTCAAGCAAGCTCATGTCCAGCAAACAGAGAGGGTAGAGAGAAAAGGGATTCCGTGCGGCTACGCAAAATTACGCTCGCACACGGTACCGGCTTCATACGGTAATTATTCGGCCGGCCGATATCCATCACACTAATGGTATTCCGGCAAGGCTCGCTTAAATCGACCCGACAAATCTGAATCGCCAAGAGCTAAAGCTCGAGAGAGGGAGAGAGAGAGAGGGATTAGCTATACGAGAGACTGTGTACCCGAGGAGGGGAGAAAGTGGTTGAAGCGTCGAGTGGGCCGTCTAATATTCCTTAATAGTTTCGCTCCAGTGAACTCGCTCGCGCGAACGTTCAGATGATTAACGCAGCTTACGTGTGCGATGTTGGTTTGAGAAAAGAGAACTGCTGGCTCCCCGTCGACTCTTTTAGAAATTAAACTCCTTCTCGATATCTCGACTATTAATAGTCGCCTTCTCCCCCCGACGACTCCCCTTTAAGCTCTCATTCCGATCCCTCTCTCTGTAAGGTAGCTTTTACTTTGGTTGAATTAGCGTGCAGGCAAAAGTAGCACCCAAGCAGTGTGCAAGCTCGATAATTTTTTTTAAGCTCACTCTCATATTGCTATAACTAGGACGGGTCATTTATGACTACGAGTGATAATTTATGATGTTAATAGGGATGATTTATATCTGGTAGGTCAAAAGTGACACAGATAATTTTTATTTTTTTCTCTTCTAACAGATCTTGAGAGAAAAAGCTACATTAGAGCTTATTATTTTTTTATTGCATTAACGACAAAATATCTTTACTTACTATAATAATAATTTTATAATTGTGATGTTACCGAGCTTTATTTACAAAAGCTCGTCAAACGTCACTTATTAACTGTTCTCTATTATTTTGTTGAGATAAGAAAATACCACAATAGCAAGTTTAAATAAGCGAAAATACATGAGCTTGCGATGTTAATTAAAAGCTCGTTTTCTTGTTTTCTTAACTATTTATTTTTTCTAAATGTCAGTCTGATTTATCATCAATTCGTAACCAAGGCGGTTGACTTAATTTAACGGATGACTGAAGTGAAAGAGAAAACGAGAGCATTCAAGCGACAAAGAGAAGTCCGCAAGAAAGCTTGTGTTAGTATATAGCTAGGAAAAGCCAGCTGTGATGGTCAGTGCAGCAGAACGTGTAGCCGCGAGCGACTTGCAATTAGAGCAACGAAGAGAAGGGGAGTTAAGGTAAAGCACATTTGGCGACGCCTATCAGAGCTGATTTGGCAATTAGGCTCCGATAGCCAACGCCTGAGGGTTTAGAAAAGGTAGGAAAGGACCAGGTGTGTTATTGAGATTGCGGAAGACTTTCTCTCTCGCTTTTACTTTACCAAGATCTAGCTAAATTCAAGCTCGTTGCTGAGAATCCAATGGGCGTCGTCGTTTTAACTTGACTAAGCGATGCACTGTAAATTACCTCGGGTGCAGGTCTTTTTTTATCGAGCGAAACGAGAGAAACGTTCTGCTTGTTTCCTCCCCCTTCAAGAATAACGAATGGCTTGCTCGCTAGAGTTGAGCTGCTTGATTTCTCAGTGCGAGCTTGCGGAATTTACTAGTGGTTCTATAACACTGCATGTGGCCTATTTCTTCCATTCATTGTCATCAGCCGTTAGGTTTTAGCTTTTCTATTTTATTTTTTCTCTTTTACACGCATAATATACGCGTATAGTTTTACAAGCTCAGAATGTATTTTAATAACAACGTGTGCGGGCTTGATAGTATTGAGCTTTAGTTTCATATCGACTGAAAATATTAACGCCACATATTCTAGCTTGTTATTTTCTAAATGATTTGACACGGAGAAAGTAACATTCAATTCTTGATTGTTCCAGATATTATTGTTTTATATTTACAAGCATCGTATTACCAAACTCCAATTTTGTTATCGAATTGGGTTTCAAGTATCCAACACGATAAATCATTTTAAGCTTATATTCATTTCTCTCATTAAAACACCTCGATCTATCAAAACTCGAGCGAAACGAAACTTTCTATTATTATTATTATCATTATCATCAGATTTAAACGTGAATTAAAGCTAAAATGCTATTTCGCTCGATTTCAGAAATACATATCAACTATTCTATGTGTATACATATATTCAAAAACTTGGTCAATTACGAAAATTATACATATATATGTATATACATATAAAAGCTACTTTAATGGTTGGTAGGCATTTTGCGCTTTAATCCAGTTTAATTTTAGTCTATATTCATTTATATACTAAAGTACTACTACTGCTACTACTACTACTACTACGATATATAAACCGAAAATCCGAAACTTTATGACTCTTGTATAAATATAACATACACATATATGCACGTATTCTGGTTTTCAAAACACACTTGCTGCCTCGTTATAACGAATATTCCAAACAGATTTAACGAAATTGAAAATAATACCGTAAGAACAGTATATTCTACATTTAAACATCGATAATTTATAAAATAATATTTGAATCGTTTTAACAATAAGGAAGCACCAACGATCTTGATACGTAGTTTGTATTCGATCGATCATATGCAACTATATATAATGCATCGTAAAATCGAAAAAAAAAAGAAAAAATTGACTAGCGTTTGTTGAAAATGCATTTGGTCATAATCTAGGCTAGCACCATATAAAAAGTCTTATACTATCTGTTAGGATCAATTGGAATATTACGGTTGTTCTATTTCCTTTAGTTCTTTCTCTCTTACTTTTACGAGCAGCAGTTCGAAAACCATCAAAGATTCTTACCAACTTCAATTCACGTACACATGAATATATGTATAAAATGAAGTATTCATATATAGTTCATACATGTATGTGTCCTTTTCTTGATGGTAAAGCTACATACGAAAGTTTAGTCGAGAAGACGACGACGACGTCTCTCTCGCGGATAATAAAGTAGATTGTCGTTGCTATATAGCGTGTGCATGCGAGACTTGCCTGCATAGTGTTCGTATTATCATTGCCATGATCGTCATTCTCCTTTACTCTTCTCTCTCTTTCTCTCTCACAATTCTCTGTCTTTCTTCTTATTCTTCTTCAGATAATAAAGCTTAGTTCTTTTTCTCTTCTTTAAAATTTTTACTATAGTAAGAATAAATCGATCGACTCTCTAACAAATGGTACTCGCTTCTTTAAAAAAATTGCAACTTTGTCTCTCTCTCTCTCTCTCTTTTAAAAAGTTGAGCTATATTACATTTTATCCTTTTATTTTTATCTATATATCTACTTAAAATTACTCTATTGCAATATCTTAATAAGCGAACATAGATTATATGTACTATCAATCTTTTTGCTCCTTATACGCAAATTAAGCATAGCATATACAGACTCGATATATTAATCGATATGCATTATATAGCCTGTATATATATACCTTTCACCAGTTACAACCCATTGACAAATCTTCAGCTCTAAAACATCTTGAAGAAAGACCGTGTCGAACAAGCGTAATCGAAGAAGAAGAAGAAGAAGAAGCTCGTATACGCGTACCAGCATGACTCTTAATAATCGTTAAAGCGAAGAGTTCCCCTCTCTCTTTCTCCTTCTATCTCTCGACAGAATAAGAAAGAACACGTAGACATATCACGCGATGTTCAAGCAATAGCTTACAAGTATATAGACTCCTCTTCTGGTAGTCGTTTTTAAATGTCTTCTTCTTCTTCTTTTTTCTACCAATTCTTCTTTCTCTTTCTTCTGCGCTTCTTTTAGTACATGAAAAAAAAGAGCTACGGGAGATCTTTTACAGAGCTATATCCTTGCCGATGCTTGTTCTCTGATACACGATCGCGATTTTTCATATATACATATTATGGTTGGAGATTTTTCAGCTCGCGGCGTGTCTGCATCTTTTCATCGAGATCATCTCTAGTTTTTAAACTAAGACACACTCATCGTATTCCCCTTCCCTCCCTTGAGGCTTATCGATATTGTTACTCGTTATCATTGATTGCTTGAGCTTTAACTTTTTTTTTCTATGATTGTAAGTTTGTACGCGTGAGACCTATCGACTTTCTTATTGGTGATTATGTATGTATAGATATTTGGTAGCGTGAATATTTATATTACACGTGCGAGGTTTATTTTTGGTTCTAGAGAGAGAGAGAAAGAGAGAGGAACGAAATCAATTTCGTATCGTATCGTATCGTATGTAAGCTTGTTGAATATTCTATTTCAACGAATTTTTATTTTAATATAACGAGTGGAGAGAAGAGAAAAAAAAATTAACTCGTTATGCAATGGTTGTAAAATTAAATTTATTATTTATAGATGCTTGGATATGTTGCAAATTGTAAAATAAATTGCGGATACGTGTGTTGGAATTTATTTGTGGCTGTAGATTATTGATATTTTGATTCTCGTATTTATAAATATTCGATTTAATTGATTTTATGGTTTGTAATTAAAATTATTTCAGGTTAAATGTTTGATTTTAATAAGATTGAAATCTGAATAAATGTTTTAGTATGATGTGGAAATTGATAGTTTTCATACTTAGATGTGTAACGTAATTGCCAATGATCCAGTCAATGTTACTTTGAAGATTTATATGTAAATTCTTCTTTTGGTTTCAAGGCATCAAATAGTTTATTTGACAGAGCGTTGGCTTCGTAATCTACTGGTCGTGGGTTCGATACTCGGCGTCTATCGATGAACGACTATTGCGCGAGAACTTAATATACTGATATACACTTATTAGTGTCAGAAAGTCTAAAAAAATGTTGAAGAACTAATAACTTGTCGGAACATTTGTCACAAGTACTAAATTTTTCTTTTAATCGTAGAGTTCGTATCATCATGAAAGTTAACAATTTCTTGGATTACAGAATATTTTTTTAATTAAATAATAATTACCATTGATTGATATAGTAATAATAATTTTTCTTTAAAGATTTAAAAAATTTAAAGAAATAACTAAAAATCAAATTGAAGAGAATTATAGTTAATAAGTCATTTTCCAAACTTTACCAATTTCCTTCAAATATTTTTTCAAAAAATCTCGATGTAAAGAGCGATAATGAACTTTCCGTAATTAAAGTAAATGAAGCCAATTATTTTTGTGTAAACTTACATCATTTTTTTTTTTTTTTTACAAAAGTAACTCGTGTAATTTAAAGATATGAAAGTTTCAGTCAAAATTGTCAGAGGCACTTTGTCAACAGAATTCTTAAAACGTCATTAATACTTCTCAATTTTCTTGGGAAGGGAGGAGAGAGGGATGTTGGTGGCAGATAAATGGTCTCTCTCTCTCTCTCTCTCTCTCTCTCTTTCTCGGTGTACGTGGTTAGAGCTACCAATCTCCAAGTTATTAATAATGCAAAATGATCGCGACGTTCGAACGCTGACTTTTTAATAGGTTCATCATGAGCCATTTGCCGTAATTACAGGCTACGAGAAAGCTCGTCGAGCTACATGCATGGCAGACAAATAAAAATAAAAATGACAAAAAAAAAAACAAGAACGAATATAACCCACGCACAGCATATAACTGCCATATAACAGCAGCAACAGCATCAATAACGAAATGCAATATTCCCTAAGCTCTCGCGGCGTAATAAGCAGTTACCAAAAGAAGCGACTCTTATCGATCGCATACCATTTCTCTTTTAAAAAGCAAAAGAGATAAAAAGAAAAAGAGATGGTTATTCTAGTTAGAGCAGGACAGTATAGTAGCTATAGTCGTCTGGTTTGACACTCGAGAAAGCAGATTTTTCTCTTTCTCTTCTCTGTATCAGTAGTAAGAGAGAGAGAAAGAAAGAGAGTAGAAAGATGCCCGCAAGCACCACCGGAATTTGTCCCTGGGGTATTTATAATGCGGCCGCGGATATTTTTATTGTAACCGACGAAATCGCCAACGTTACAATCCCAGCTTATTCGCTTTCTTTGCCTTGCGATTTTCATCGGCTACCATGTTCGTCCAGTGCTTTTTCTCGTGTCACTCTTCTTCTTTCTCTCTCTTTTTTTTTCTTTTTCACGCGTACACTTATTCTTTTCCTTGAGTTTCTTTTTATTTCAAAACGACATCAGGGTTCAACGGATTCTTAATGCCACGCATACAAGCAAAAAAAGAGTGAGAGAGACTTTTATTTCGCTTCGGCTAGTCTTCACTGCTATTAATTCTTTGGGGAAGCTCACACTACGTGACGCGCGAACATATTTCGTTCGCTTATTATTGCTTGGGTATATGAATGTGTATGTATGTTCACGCGAGCTTTTGTTTCCTTTAATTTACAATCGCAATAAGCAAAGCGCGACTTTCTCCAAGTCGATATTTATATGCATTTTTCTTTCTTCGTAATTATTATTTTTTTTATTTTATTCTTTGGAATTGAAAAATTGCTTGGCAAGAAAATATACAAAAATTCATAATATAAAAAGCTTCTATACTTTCTATACGCTCGCGCGCGCGCGCGCTCGTGTACTATTACTACTGCTGATGCTTTTTATTTTGCTCTCTGCGCCCTACAAGTCACGAATCATTTCTTTTCTTTTTTATTTATTTTCCGTATTTTCTTTTGGCATTTGCAGATCGCGTGCCATACCGAGGACAAATGAAAGCCCAAGAGAGCGCAGTCATCGTAGGTACGGAAAAATATATTTTTTTTATTAATTTTTTTTTTTTTTTTTAACGGGCGAGCGCGCTTACTCGGATTATATAGAGAGGTATTTTGAATTTGTGATTTTTTTTTTATTTCTTTTGACTTTTCAATCGGTAATTTTTTCCATTGAAAATTATTAATTGAATATTTAATTTGATTTAACTGCAATGTGTGTATGTGGTTGTAAAAATCAATAGAATAACTAAAAGAAATAAATTATTTAATGTTGATTTTAAATAAAATTTAAACTTTTTTTATTATCGTGTTCAATGATGATCTATTTCATTCGTTAAAAATCTTTTGATCTTTATAAAAATCACAAAGATACTTTTGCGTTAATTCCAAATAAATCAAAGCTCAAACAAAAAAAAGCTCGTGCATTTTACAGTTCAATAACCGTTTAACCTACAATGTAATTTAAAAAAAAAAAAAAAAACTTTGCAATCCAATGAAATGCGTGACTCATCCCACCATAAAATCGATTATTCAACAATTCGTTATTGATACCCATAAAACCATTCGCTTATTCTTACAATTTTTATCCAATAAAGATATAAAAAAAAGAACCATCAAATGCAAAAAAAAAATTTCAAAATCATTCCATCTAAAAAAGAAAAAAAAAAGAAGTAGCTTTAACTCTTTGGTCTATAACCACGTAGCGAAGCAGGTAGGCAATAAAAAGAAACTACCAAGCTCCGGTCCGCGTAAAATCCTTCGCACCTATACACACGCACACAGAATGAAAAAAAAATTCCAGTACACTAAAGAGAGAAAGAGAAAAAACGCAAGCTCGTATATAAATACAGGTGCGCATCGAAACGGTAAAACGGAGAGTATAGCACACTGAGGCACGGACTGCCAGAGTCGCGCTCGTAAAGTTTCGGCGAAACGAGTATAGTCGCACACACAGACACATAGGAAACCAGAGCCGGAATTTGCACTTGTGTCTCCTCTTCTCTCTAGTTCTCATGTATGTATGTGTATGTGTGTGTGTGTGTCAATATCTTACTCGATCCAGTTTTGCCGACCGGCTTACTTCCGTCCTGTTTTTCTCTCTGACCACATATAGCGGAAAAGCTCACTACTCTTTCTCCCCTTACTGGGCACACACTATCGGATTCGTCTATATAGGATTGCACACGCGACTAAAAGCTTTGACTAGCCTCGTAAAACTTGTATTGCTTTGATCGAGCTTGTTATTAGAAATGATTGTCGCTTTATTTTTGAGTTTATAGCTTTTGAATTTTATAACGTTGAAAATATATCCTCTGTGATATTTAACGTTTTACGTAATAAATGTATATTTTCATTTTGATCTTGCTTTTATATAATTATGAGCTTTAAAAGTAGTCGTGACCTTCATGGATACATATATATATTCTTATTTGTAAATAAATCGCAATTGACTTTCACGAGAGAAATGCGTAACATAAATGCATCTACTAAGGCAGTAAAATACGAGAGAGTTTGTGTATCGTTTTACCCACACTATCGCGTAATCCAACGATTAATTTTAGGCTGCTCTTGAATGACCGTGTGTGCATTCACCAAAAATCATTGCGCATGAATTCGACGTATAAGCCTTTGCTTAATCCATGAATAAACTTTTTATCGAGAGTTATTTTTGGGAATCAATGCAAGCACATAACGATTACACGAATTATCTTAATGTTTCCGAGCTTTTAGAGAACCAGAGAGATGATGTACACGTGCGCGTGTATCTTGGTAATGAGAGATGCAGTTTTTCTCGGTTTACGTAATTTTATTTTAGTAGCGAACAAAAGTTACACACGTGGCCTCTTTTCTCGACCTAACTTCGACCCTGAAGAATTATATACTTTCGCTGATTGTTATATTGTAAACTTGAGGCTTCTCGAAATGTAAATACTGCGTTGGTTTACGTAAATAATTATATCAGCCTTTACTTAACAATCACCTTTTGTCTCGATAAAGTTTAACTAACAAATCCGTACAAAATTAGCTATCGCAACTTTTTTTTTAATAAAAATATTTCAAACATTATATCAATTTCATTATATTCATATCAAAACATTTAAAATTTCTCGAATATTAAATTTTTTTTTATCCTCGCATACAGTCCCAACAATAAAATGCCCATAACAATTACCCAAAATCAGACTAAAATTTAGAGTTATCCACGCATACCAGACATAGAGTGAGAGAGAGCTTTACTTTCACCCAACCATTAAACACGGCATATTGTAATTTCCATCTGCGTATATAAGCGTAAAATCCTCTGTACTTATATACGTTGCTATCGTACTCGTTACTATATACCCTCGCAAATATAAACTCCATCAGCCTCATTAAAGCTCAGTATCGAGCCACACGTGTGTGTGTATGTTGTTGGATTTCTCGTTCTATCTCTCCCACGGGTCGTTCACGTATACAGAAAAAAAAATTATTATTTATCACTGTCCGATGCTGGTTAATGCAATATTTTATATATGCTATGGAAGTTAATAAATGTTCTCTGGTAGTATGAAGAGGATAGATAGATAGATGGATGAGAGAGAAGATTTTTCTTCTTCTTTTTTTGTTGTATGGTTACAGGTAGATTCTTTAGTTGAATAATAGCAAAGTGTTCATAGTGTAGAGTGGAATATATCGGAGACTAGAGATTTGCAAGCTTGTCGTTTGCTCTTGACTTTTCCCACCTCATTAAGTCAATTAAAGTGCTGATACTCACGTAGCTCTTACAACTGCCTTCGCGTGCATGATTAATTTTCGATATCTTGGTGATCTGTGTATAGGGTATAGGATATAAAGAACTGTACTTTCGAGTTCAAGGGTATCGTTAAGATTATCCTATAGTGACATCAGTTCGATGAACTTTGTATGGATATAGAAGATTTTATTTTATTTTTATTATTTGTGTATATTTTAATGAAATAGCTATGTTACGTAGATTTTAAAACTTTTGATTATATTCGTAATACAAGTTTTACGAGTGTTGACGTTAAGGATATAGACGTTAAAAGATATATTACATGATATTAATTTAATCATCAAAACATACGATTAGCAATGTATTACAAACTATTAAATAGTAAATACACTGTATTAAACGATTTTTTTTTATCAAAATCTTTTTTCGATTCGTGTTTAAACATCAATCATCTGTACCTTCTATATAAACTTTTAATTCCATGAAATTAATGACTGACCTTTTCTCAACATACCACCAACGTTCATTTAAGAGATATCTCTCTAGTACACCGCAAGTATCTCTTACCTTTTTTTTTTATCTTCTACTCCTTATATCCCCTCCAGACAATTTTTTTTTCTTCTTCTTCACGTGACATTGCAGCAGCACGCCATTTGTCGTCGAGTCTGTTCATCTTTCTTTTCCAAGTGTTATATTGCTATGGGTTGCTTGTCGAGGAGGACATTTTTCGCAGGGAGAGAAAAAGAAAGAAAGAAAGAATGAAAGAGAGAGTGATATAGTGAGAGAAGTTCACCACGTTCACGTAACACCATACGTAAACGGCGGCTAACGAGTGTTGCGCTAATTGCAAACTCTATGCTTATTTTCTTCTCTTTGGAAGGGTATAGAAGATCTTGGACGTCTTTAAGAAATAATTAGACCCTTCTAAAGAGAGAGAGAAATAGAGAAAGACAGAGGTAATGCGCGAATACGAGAGATGCTGGAGTTAGGGGAGATGATGGGGTCGAAGGGGGCTTTCGAAAAGAAAAGAGAAATTATAGGCTGTTTTAAGAGACTAGGAAGTCGAATCAAGAGGATTGAAGTCGAGCTTTTTTTTTTGTTAGTTTGACTCTTACTATCTATCTATCTCCTTCACTTTTCTAGCGGTATTCGTCTGCTAAGCTTCGACTTCAAATGATTTTAACGGGGTATATAGGTATCGTATTTTTTTTTTTTCGTAAAGAGAAGGATTAATTTTACAGTGGCTCCGTAACGTCTTAAAAAATCGGTGGTAGGAGGAGTAAAACCCTTTCCGGACAATTTAACGGCAATGGTGCTTGGAAGCAGCGGTACCAAGGAGAAAGAGAGAGAAAGCTTACCGATAAAGAGAAGAAGGCTCATCTTCGTCGTCCTCTCACTTGCTTTACTACCCGACTCGCGCAATGGCACTTACGGCTTTAATCATTCGCAATACACGTCGCTTTATTACTTGCAATCCCCCCCTCTCCTCCTCTTGAGATTTGATCGCTAATTTGCTCAAGCTCATAAATTAGCTGCTCAATGCGTGTAAATGCTATATATATATATAGGATGGATGTTAATTAAACGTGAAATATATACGTATACGAACACTGGACATGTTACTTCCTTTTCTCTTTCTCTCTTACTGAATCTTCGTGTTTGATTTATATTTAATAAAGCACTCTTGATGCTTATCCGCTACAAAGTTTGAAAGGCGCGATAAATTTTTAGATGTATTACTTCATTCCGAAAAGAAAGAAAGAGAATGAGACAGAGACTATAAGATTACATCTCTTATGATTTTATTATATTCACTTATGTAAAATTTTTGTACAGATATAAAGATCGTCTTTTTGTTAACTTGCAATTTTTATATTTCGTATACATATACGTACATAAATAAATAATCCTGACGAAACGAAAATAAAATAAAATATAAAATTTAAAAGGAATATACTTGAAAATGATTGACGTATATACACATGAAAAGCATGATATAAATAATACAAGCATTGCATTGCTGCATTATAAATGTATGTACGTATGTATGTATGTACGTATGTATGTATGTATGTATGTACGTTATTCCGTTTTGTTCCAGCATAGTGGATAATTACGCGAGCGCAAACGTAGAGAGAAAAAGAGAAAGAGAGAGAGAGAGAGAGAGAGAGAGAGCAAGAGAGTCTGGTAAATCGAAAAGCCCACTTGTAAAGCAATTATTTCCTTGCAATCCAAAGACGACGAAGACGTAGACTCAAGATTTCTCGGGGACCAAAGAGAGAAAGAGAGAAAAATCGGCTTGTTATCGTAAAACCCGTTCTTCGTCTCTTTTTTCTTCCATTTCTCTTCTCCCTTCTTTATTTCGTATCGACTTTTACCAAAACGTCATTTGCTTGCTTCTCCTACCATCTAAGAGAAAAATCATCGAACAAAGCTCTTGGTGATTTGTTCGCTTTTAAATCGTATGCGAAAAGGTCATTGACATTTTTCACTTCAATATAAATGGACTCAGGAAATTTTTTTTATTCTCCTCGTCTTGCTTGCATTTTGAGAGGTCATCCCTTTTTTTTTAAATGTATGATGGATGTGGCGTGTGGAGTTTACAGTCAAACACACACGTATGTGTGTATATGTCAAAAATCGGTATTCAGACGGGTATGGATGGATCGGTAATAGATTTGAAAAAAAGAAAAGAAAGGAGAGAAAAAGTATTCACGATGGGATATAAAAAATTTGCATTTCCGATCCGTTACTCTCTCGTTTTTCTGCAGCGGTAATTTGTACCTGTCCAAACTCAGGCGACTTTCTGCCATCGTCATCGCTCAAGTATTCTTTTAAAAAATAAAAAAAAAAAAATAGAGATAACGATAGCAACATTTTTTTTTTATGTATACTTTCTATCTCCGTCACGTAATTACGAAAAATGACGACGAGCAATAGCTCTCATACAGCTCATTCGTTCCGAGTTATTCTCCCCCTATAAGCAGCATATTTCGCTGGCTCGTATAATTAAGGCAAAACACACATTCAGAGAAACGTAACAGCAACCTTATACATATACAAAGAAAACAAGACACAAACAACGCAAATGTTATATATATTCTCATCCCCCTTTTTTGTTCACTTCGCAGGCGGGCGAAAAAGCCGCAGCCGTACATATAACGCTCAACCATTAACGTCAAAATTAAGCGATCTCGACTTTCGAGTAGGACTGTCTGGTGGGTCATTTTTCGAGTTTCTCTCTCTCTCTCTCTCTCTCTCTCTTTATAGTAGTCGTCTCCCCTTCTCACCTACTCGTCGCCTCGGTAACTCGTAATAATTAGTCTGTGGATGCGAAGAAGAGAGAGAGAGAGAGAGAGAGAGAGAGAGGGAGAAAGTGAGAGAGAGGGTTTTAAATACGGAAATAGAAATGAGGAATATTGGTGAGGTGGGTGTTAAGGAGACGTTGACGAAGAGGAAGAAATTATATGTATATACGTTGGATGGTTGTTGAGGTTAATGTTGAACTTTTAGGCTATTTGCCTAGGATAAATGATTTTATGTTGTCACGATGTTACTGTATGTTGGTATAGGGGGCTTATTAATTTGAATGGTTGTTTTGAGAACTGAGATGTATAGGTACGTGTTTGAAATTTTTGAAGGGATTTAAAACAGGATGGAATTCGGAGCTTTTATTGTTGCGTTTTAATGTAAGCTTGAGCTTTTAAGAATTTGTAATTAAGCTTAATGTTAGTGTATTTATTTGATGTAAGAATAGATTGATAAAATTTAATTGGTATTTTTTCTAAAAAGAAAAATGAAATTTTTTCACGCGAATAAAATATAATTATAAAAATAAATTTTATAAGATCGAAAATGTTGAAAATAAAAAACACGTTATATACACTTATAGAACATACATTTATTTTGATATCTCGTTGAAGTTTCTATAAATCACTCATGCAGTAAGTGCACCACAGCTACATACACACACACACACACACACACACACACACACACACACACACACACACACACACACACACATACAAACACACACATACAAACACACACTTAACTAAATATCAATCTTTCAAACGCGCGAAATACACTTGTCAAAGAAAGAGCAAGTGCAAGAGTGTATATATACTCTCAAGACTTTTCAAACGTCATCGTCTTTAACACTCTCTCATACACGCACTTCTCTTTCTCTCTCTCTCTCTCTCTCTCTCTCACTCTCAACCTCTTCATACACCTACAGTCACTACATTAATTAATTATACGTGGCATTAAGCGTCCTCCTCCTTCTCGTCGTATAGTCGCACTTTAAGCACAAATTCTCTTGCAATACTGCAGCATCAGCGTCAGCATCTCTTATACATATACATACATACATACATACATACGTGTATAGACTATGAGCAAGAGCTTGCAAGCTCTTCGCCAATTTCTGCCTGTTATTGTCAAAACACGCACTCTCACTTGCAAGTATATATAGTATAATGCTCACTAGGCTTTCTCTCTCTCTCTCTCTCTCTCTCTCTCTCTCTCTCTCTCTCTCTCTCTCTCTCTCTCTCTCGACCTTTAATTTACAATTAATATAGAGCTCAGACATTTTCCAGTCGGGTCAGACACTCTTCCTCCTCCTTCTTCTACCACATTACCACACTATACTATACGCACCACGTCTTTCTCTCTTTCTCTCTCTCTCTCTCTTTCTTTCTTTCTTTCTAGTGGTACTAAGTCTAAGCGCGCAAGCTTACTCTCGCGAGCAATTTGCTAAAATTTACGAAGAGCTTTGTAGCATGCCGCCACCGCCGCGGTCGTTGCCGACACCACTACTACTACCACCACCATAGTGTCTCTCTTTCTCTTTAAACTGTGCTTCTTACTCAGTCGTTCTCTCTTTATCATCAGCAGCTCGCGGCTTTGCTTTCGCGTATAGCTAGCTCGAGGCAAAGAGAAAGAGAAAGAGAGATGCACGCGTAATTTGCACGCGCCATGTGTCTCGAGATACTTGGCAGCCGAGTCGCCGAAAGACGCTGTGATTTTCGCTGGAGGCTGTATAGAGAGAGAGAGAGAGAGTAGGATGAGAAGGTGAAGTGGAAGAAGAAGAGATGCGTCTGGGAAAAGAGAAAGAGAGAAATGTGCTTTTTGGTGATGCTGGATAGTATATGGTATAAGGGATGTGCTTTTCCTTTTAACGAGTTAAATTTGGATTTTGTCGGACTTTTTGCCCATGGATATGTTGATGATGATGATGATGATGATGATGATGATGATGATGATGAGAACGATTATGACTTTCTTTCTTTTTTGCTTTTTATATTCAGAGGGAAGAGCAGTTATACAGGAATGCGTACGCATTGCTTCGTGCATAACGATTACACGAAATCTTTGAGAATTAAAAAGTTTCGTTTAACATTTTTTTTCTTTTTTTTTTCGATGAAAGATGATGGATCTTTTATTTAAATTTATGTTGATTTTGTATTTTGATATAAAATTATTACAATTATTTTTGTATAAATAAAGAGGTCATTAAAAAAATGATCAAAATTAAATTGACTTTTGAATATTTTTACATTAAAATTTTAACAAAATATAATTTTATATTACATTCTTTGTTTACAAAACGTCAAATATTTACAGAAAAGAATATTGAGTAAAATCACGTCAACAACATTATCTTGTCAAAAATTTTAACAAAGTCTATCATACACATTTTCACAAAAGTAAAACTTTCAAACCAAGAACTTCTCTCACACACAGCAAGCTTATATTCAACTCAAAATATAATTATAACGCCACTGATGGGAAGGAGTAGGAGTAACTATAAACATATCCAGTATAATTTTCAAAAACTTAAAACACGATGCACAACTTTCGAAGCTCGAAGTAACTATATAGTTACATAGTTACTATACACGTTAATCCTGACGTTTTGAAAGATCGTCTCATCCCCACCCCCCCTTCCTCTATTCTCTCATCCATTTTTACATCAGCACCAGCTGTTCGCTCGTTTAATTAAAACGTTTTCCCTTGAAATCTCAACGCATATACGCGTTAACTCGTACGTTATACTATATACACTCGCGAAAGACTCAAACTTCTAGTCGCTATATAGTATAACTACAAAATGACGAAGATGAAGAAGAGGAGATGGGGGTATAAGGGAAAAAGAAAAAAAGTAGGGGGGGGGGAGACAGCTCGTGGAGAAGTGGGATTAACCGGTAAGGATGGATGGGTGAGAGAAAGAAAGAAAGAGAGCGTGTGATACGTCTTCTTGCAAAAATTCTTGCCCGGTTACTGACGCCTTCAGGCTTGTGTATATGCAGCAACAGCAGCAGCAGCGGCTCTTTCGATTTCCGTAAACAGCGATATAAGGTCTCAGTCAGCTGTATAGCGGATATTAATTGTTGGGGTTGGCGCCTTTTTAAAATGCGGAAACTGTGAAAAAGTATTATATAGACTGTGTATAACGATGATCTGAGCAGTGCTTGTTTTCTCGACTTCGAGATTTTATACTCTCCTCTAGGCTATTTCTTTTTTTTTTTTTGTATTTTATTTTTTTTATAGTTTTATTTCTTTTTATGCTTTATTGGAAAAATGTGAGATTGTGAGCTTTTATGTTGGGAAAAAGTAACGAGGTTTTCTAAAAGTTTTAAACTGATATTTTGAAGAAAGAAATTTAGAATAGTATAAAATGATTATTCTTGCGCAATACTGGTTATACGCAGAATTTTACGATATTTACTAAATAAAAGATGAAAATAAAATATCTTTAAAATAATTATCTAAAAATTTTTTTTTTCAATATTATACATAGTTGACTAATGACCTATCAATTGTTGCAACCCTATTTTGCATATAAATTCTATAACACATTGACCTAACGACAATACTATCGCAAGCTGACATCGAAACATCAGCGATATTATAATATATCATTAGTCATACGTCATCCCAAACGTGTCAACGCCTCGTTATCAATATCCACACACATACATATACATTATATACACACAATACTAATGAGCAATCGATACATATGTGTATATATAATATCTATTGCTCCCTCTAATTAACATTCATAACTAATCTCAACACCTCTCCCTTCTGTGTCTGTTTCAGAGCTGCATTGGGTAAGGTATGCCTGAAGCTTGTGGTGGTAATGGGCGTACCATGGATATTTGACGTGATCTCGTGGATGGCTGGTGGTCCAGCCTTTCTCTGGTACCTGACTGATCTACTTAACGCAGCCCAAGGCGTACTGATATTCATAGTCGTTGGTTGTCAGCCCCAGGTTCGTGCTGCTTTAAAACGACTATGGTCACGAAATCCACGTGCAAATGCTAATCGCCAGGGTAATGGACTTAGTACAACAAGTCATGGTATGCCAAGTATGGGTGATAGTGTTACGCAAAATCCAAGTACTAAGACTGCACCACTTGAGACTATTTGTTGAAACAATTTATTAATTGTCTCTTCTTAATCTCTTTGGATTTTTTGAGAATGATCATGTAGAATGCCACGCGATTTATATGTACATATACGTATATATACGAAGCTGTGATCGCTTTAATTTTTATGCGCGTGTGTGTTTATGAGGACTCTTTAAGAGTCGAACGAATTTTTTTTTTATTATAATTGTAAAGTTGAATTGATATGCGATTATTGTCTTTGCATTTTTGAGTACATTGGAGAGTGGATGTTTTTTTTTTGCGCGATAAATGTAAGAGTGATATTGTGGACAACGATTATTTAAGCGTTCTTTTTTTTGGTGAATGTATGCTTTGCGTAACTTTATCAGGCTATTTACTTTTCTTAAAAGAAAAAACAATATTAAGTTTTCTTGTCAAGAATAGAAGCAATTACGTTATAGATATAATCCCTTTCCAATAAAGTCATTATAACTCAAGCAAGACAATTTATCTTGAGCACACCGAACGATGACCCCTCCCTCGCTCTTTTCTTTTTTAATATTCGATTTTCTAGTCTCTCGGTCGTTGAAGAAGATAAATTATCACGATGAAAATAACCAGAGGCAAAAATCACCTTCGACCGTGAATTTTCCAAGTCGCAAGTGTATTTCGTCTTGCACTTTCGTATACGTAGAAAAAAAAAGAAAAAGAAAATCTTCCGGCTCTCTTCGGACGACGATACTTTACTTACGCTAGAGTATGTCTATGAGCTAAGTAAACGAGGTGAAAGAGAGAGACTAGATTGTTTCTTTTTTCTTTTTACGGCTAAATTGATAGGCCGGCAGACACTTACGACATGCAGATGATATGCCTTGTGGCACTGATGTCACGGAATTTATTTATTTTTTTTTTTTTTTGCGGACGCTAATCTTTTTTTTACGATTAATTTTCAAGGCGTCAGAAAAGTGGCATGAAAAAAGGATGGATGTAGTCTAGTTGACGTGAAGTTTTAAAGTTTGAAATGCAAGCGTGTTAGAGCTGTTTGAAAGTATTAAAGTTTGGCTGATTTTTTATGTCGAGTTGCAAGCTGAATTTTGCGAGCTAAACGATATTTTTTTTTTTTTTTCAATAACTTTGTATGAAGGAATATTTGTTAAAAATCATGTGAAACGAGTGCATTTTTTGTGTGTACCGATCAATTTTTTTTGTAATTTTAAAAGTAAAAAAAAAAATTTTAAACTCGGCGTTTTGATAAAAAAAAGCGACTTTTACTACGTTTTTATTTTTATTTTTTATATCGGTCTAAAAGTTGTAAATTTTAATAATTAAGTTTGCGTCAAATTTTCAATATTAATGAAATAAACGAACAAAATTGCATTACGAATGCAGAGTGCCTCGAGCAAAAAATAAACAACGTAAATTACTATCCGAAAAATTCACCAAAATCAATTCACGGTACTTACATTGTTAAAAATTGAACCACCCAAAAAAACTAAAACCAATTGTCTAACTAATCATCAAGTTGGCAAAAAAGACATCTATATTAGAACTTCGTGAGTGAACGCATTTTTCAAAAAATCAGCTGGACAAGTCAAAGTGTGAGTGTGCCGTGCGTGAGAGTATAGGGAGGCTCGTGAAATCTCCCTCTCGATGTCCGGCATAAATTTGCATAAGCGCCTGTAACCCTCGCTATATATATCGCGCGCGCGAGCGTACACTCCCTCTCACCCGATTTACATATACGTCGGACTGACGTCTCGTGACTCTATCGACGCTTTGCACTTACTTGTCTATGTACGACTCTACAGAGGCACACATGCGTTGACCAACCCTTCGACTAGGGAAAACTTGGACGAGGGTGAAACTGCACCCTATTATTAGGCTCTTTCAATATTCTTTTTTTTTTTCTTAAGGCAGGAAAATAAAATTGAAATGGATTTTCAAGTTGTTTAAAAGTAAAAGTGTATTTTGGTTTGATTAATTTTTTTTTTATTTGAATATTTATTTAAAGAAAAATCAAGGATAAAATACAGTTAAATACTGTTTCATTTTTTGTTTCCCTGGCTCGAAATTTTCATGTTTAACTCGATGAAACATAAAGTAGCCGACTAATCTAAAATAATTGTAAACGAAATAACTTAGAAGTAGAATAAAAAATAAATTTTTCTAAGGGAAATATTCTCACTTCCGTATTATTACCGTTCAAAAAAAAAAAAAAAACAATGTTTTTGGACGAACTTTATTAATAAAAATCTACATAACTTTTTACTAGAGATCCTTATATATACAAATGAATAATAAAATAACGTGTTTCTATAGTAGTAGCATGTAGATGTGTAGAAAAGCAACTCTAATGAATTGTCGGGGCATAAACTGATGACGACATACGTGACAATAAAATGATGTAAATTTAAAATAAAAATGAAAAATTTTAATAGCGAACGAGTTAATCGAGACCAATATAGTCGTAAGATCGTAAGTTTTAACAAACAATTTATTCTCTCGCGACAACACAATAATCGTACACTTCAATTGATCGTTGTAGTAATTCCAAACCCATAAAATTAACACTGATCACGATAACATCTTACGAAACCCAATCGAAGCAACTTTATATTATACCCCATTGATACTTCATAAACTTTTTTTACACTCACACAAGACGATCTGAAATTTTATCAGCCTCTTACTCGGTTCAAATTTCGTAAAGAAAAATAAAAAATTAAAAAAAAAAAATGAAAAATCTAATGCCTTCTCAAATTGCCTTGTTCACGTGGTGTTCACTCGTGCCGTAGTGTTATTCGAAAGATACGCCTGAGGAAGACAAGTTTTAAGAAAACGAGAGAGAGAGAGAGAGAGAGAGAGAGAGAGAGAGAGAGAGCGCAAATTGTTGTTTCCTATATATCGCTTTTATAAAAGGTAAAACATGTGGGCGGACAGACGTAGGTGTATTTCTGGTATTTCTCGAAAAATTCTTTTTCTCAATTTAATTTATTGTCTTTTCTCAAAATGATTAATGATCATTTAAATACATCATAAATAAAATTTTGGAACCATAAACCAGGTATTTTATGAAATTTTTTTTACATAGCAAATTAAAAATTCTGAATTACTAATTTTTCGGTAAAAATGACATAGTGCTTTGTTCACACTATCAAGTCCTACGTTTAATTATCTTTCATATCCTACCACAAATAGCTCGTAAAAAGCTCATTTACATTTATTGGTGAGTTTAAATGAACGCATAGTTCTTCTTACCAATGCGTGTGTATTCACTTTTACTTTCAAGTCACACCGACGTTAAAAATATATGCATTTGTCGTAAATTATAAAGTGACTTATACAACGCGAGTTCTGACTTAAATACGCGATAATAAATGAAATACGCGTACGGAAAAAGAAGTACCTTTGAATGTAATATTATTTCTTTGACTGGTCGTCTGAAAATTCGAAAATATTTATTCTTAAATAAAAAAAAATTAGCTATTTGTTTTGTTAATTTTTTTTAATAATTTATTGAATGCAATTTTTTTAAAATAAACGTAACAAACGATTTGCGCAGTTCAATATAGAAAAAAAAAATTGTCTTCCTCGGAGCACAAGGTACGAGCATGAAGTGATTCAAGTATACATTATTGTAGTAGATACGTTCTCATGATCGGTTTTAAAATAGCTCAATATACTCTGATCTTGTATACATATAAGTATCCAATTTCATGCTACACTAACATCTTTGTTCCAATTCTTATATTCAAAAATAAAACATAGCAGTAACAATACCATATTAAAAAAAAGACCTAAATCCGATCATGAAACGTGTAGTTTGAGTACTTTTAAATTCGCGGTATTTATAAAATAAACGCGGTAAATTCTTACGTGAGATTTTTCAACAAAATTAAGTCGTTGATAAAAAAATGTTTGAACGCACAGGGTATAACTAAAAGACTACCAAGCTACGATATACAATCCATGCTTGCATTATATTCGTCCTTTTAAAATATACAAATGAAAAAAAAAACAACAACATAACACTGCCAATATTCAATTTTTTCATTAATAAAAAATTATCCAAACAAAATATCAATAATAAAAAAAGAAGACGATGTTTTTTGAAAAATATTTAAAAAAAAAACACCATTTACGTAAGATTTTATCGCAAAATCGCGAATTACGTTTATACACGCGTTTATTAAAGATAGAAATGTAGTGTAAATGGAATCTATTCTACGTCTGTGTGTACGTATATAATATATTTCTAGGTGCATTCGCATATATAAGAGACTGAATATCGTGAGAATCGTAGAGAAAGAGAGAACACATGAATTAAATCTGTATACCACCCTAGATATTCCTTGACTTCGTTCAGATCAGAAGTAAATGTATATATCTGAAATTATCAATTGATTATTTTAATTGTACACTCGAATTATTTGATTATCGAAGTTTGAGTGTTATAATTATAATATTCAATTAATAAATTCTGATATAGAAAAGCTTTCTCACTGAACTTTATTTAGGACTATGTGTTTAACGTACGAATCGTTAATGCTTCATGCACTTTTAATTATTTTATAAAAAATGAATAATAATTTAAAAAATTTAATTTTGAAAGTGCATGAAATATTAATCTCGAAAGAGTATTGATAGTAATAAAATCTATCTTTTAGTTCCTTACTTTTTAAGTAGCGACAATATGTGATATACTATACAATGGGACGACACGTGTGTTTTTTTTTATTGCACTGCGAATCTACATGATTTTTTAAATACCTATGAGTATAATTTTTTGCATTTTTTTCCGATTGGCATTGTACGTTGCATTTACAATAATTAAAAGTAACTAACATACTCGCAATAAATTAAAAAAAAATAAATAAATAAAAAAGCTTAGTTAAGTAATAACTTAATACATTGTTATAATGTTTTAAAAAATAAAAAAAGATTTTTAATCTAATAGATTTAAAAAAAAAACTTTGTTAGAAATTCTGATTGATCTAATCAATTGTTTTTTTCTTTTAAATTAACAATAAATTTCTAATAATTTACACCAATACTCGCTAAACATTTCTATTAGATTTAAAATCATAACAGCCAGAATGTTTAAACAATTTATAAAGTAAAGGGGAACAATTGTAACAATAATTTAATATGAAAAAAAGAAAGAAATATACGTATAATAAACAAATAAAAAAAAAATCATAAGCGTGACAAGTAACTCGAGAAAGAGAGAAGAAATATAGCACTTCTTTCATAATCAACAAGTGGCAAATTTGAGACTCAAGTTTTAATGCAAGTCGACTCAGCGTTGAAAGTATACAGAAAAATGAGGCCAACAACGGGTGGTAAAAGAAGGAGGCCTGGAGCATTAAAAAAAAATTTATAGTAAAAGAATAAAAAAAAAGGAAACAGAGGGTGCCAGAGGGAAAAGATCGTAGTCGTAAGATTCGCACGCAATTAGTAATAACCACGTTGTCGTTTCCCTGACGTCCCCCTTCCCTTCATCCCTTTACTTTAAGCCTCGGCACGTTTTAAACGTATAGCGCGGCATACTTTACATCAGGATAAATATACATTAAATATATATAAGACGTTATTTATACTAGTACCGAGAGAAAGAGCTATGATGTCTTGATAGGTCGAACGTTTTGATAGAAAACATGTGTATACTCCCTCCCTCCCTCTCCCTTCAGAGATTGCGCCGCCGCCACCGCCGCTACCGCTCATATAATCGCTAAGCCGTGTAATTAGTTGATTAACGAGTAAGGTAACTTCATTATGCGAACGAGTGAGCGAGCGAGATATATAGATAGATAGATAGATAGGTAGGTAGAGTGGAAAGCTCGTCGTCAAATTGATCCTGCGGGAGGTATGGGATTAAGCTCCCAGAATATGTATGTGTATGTGTGTTTCGACGCTCTACTCATATATATATATATACATATATACACGTCGTTTGTAAATAGAATTAGGTGTGTGTAGCTTGTATGCACACTTGTATGAGTATGTATGTATGTGTGTGTGTGTGTTTACCGGATGCGCTTTTGTGACAGAAGCGCTTTTCAAATCTCGTCTCTATGCTATACCCGGCTTTTCCGCTCATGAAATTTCCGGATAAATCACGAAATAAAACGATATATAAATCGTGGGAAATTTTTTTTTTGGGTGTAGATGGAAATTTTTTTTTCTGTAATGTCACTTTTTTTGATGATGAGTGATTTTCTTCTTTTTTTATTTTAATGAGTGTTGTTACGATGTGTTTTTTTTAATGAGAATGGAAAATTAAGAATTGTTAATTATTGAAAATTGTTGAGTGGATGGATATTTTGTATTTATAATTTGTAATAAATTTTTTGTAAATCGATCGAATGATTTTGTTTTATTATCAATTTTTAATTTTCTATTCTTAATTTTGTAAAATCTGTAATGTATCATTTTTCTGTAAATAACTTTAGTCATAAGAATGATAATGTAAAAATAACCGTTAATGTGATGTGTAAATTTAACTTTAAGAAATGTAGCTTTGCGTTTGATATTTTTAGCGTATATTTAATTTCGTATAAAACAATACAACGATGAACGATTTTTTTTAATCAATTGCTTTAAATATTTGCAACTAATTTCTTGTATTATCTTGCGTATGTACGATTGGTTAAAACCTACAGAGCTAAACGCATCCGGAATAAAAAAAGAAAAATGTAAAATATATCTATACTGCGTCAGTCTAAACAACGTAATGTGGATTGAACATGTAAAGCAATTAGAATAATGTGAAAATAAAAGTGGATGGTTTGACGGCAAGCAATACATTGTAAATTAATACTACTCTGGCGTTCTCTCGTTTAATAAGTGTATATGTAGCGATGAAACGAGAGAAATTTATAGATTTAAGTAAACTAAGACAACGTCGATTGTAATTTCTTTTAATTTATTATTGTAGTAGGTCAAACCTCTTTCTTTTCTTTTTTTCTACATAACTTTATATACGTACTGTACCTTGCCAGTAATAATGTAGATTTGTAAAGATGTGAAAAATAAACGATGAGATTCTCATAGAGATTTTCCTCGGATAATGAGCCAAGTTCGAACAAAGATTTTTAATGAAAAAGAAAAAAATTTCTTTTTTTTTTATACATTTGTAGCTTATTGATATAAAAAAAAAATAAAAACAAGAAAAAAAAGACAGTGTTTTTTCTATGGTTGAAATAAAAAAAAGAGATATTGAAATATATGAGTGTACTAATAATAGATAAACCGATGAATTTGCGTAAAAATAAAAATATACTTGTTGATAACATATAAATAACTACTAATGACCTCTGGCTCTCGTTACACATGGTGCAAGCCACCTCGAAACTCACATTTGAAAAAAAAAAAGTAAATAAACAAAAGGAGGCTATATAATAAACATAACAATTCTATATAAATATATGAAATAAAACAAATTAGAAAAAGTATAAATAAATAAATAAATAAATATGAATATAAAACAATACCCATACACACATACAACAAACAAATCTATATTATAACAAAAAAATATGGAAAATAGCGATGAAGCATGTAATGTATAGATTAAAACGGTTGTAGCGAACAGTAATAATAATAAATAGAGAGATTAAAAAATACAGAATGTAAAAGAACATGAAAATCTAGCGTTGAATCTAATTGAGATTATTGTAATGTATACACACATCACATATACGCCGAATATGCGTCGATATATGAAAATTTAAGAAGAATAAATAAATAAATAAATAAAAAGGAATAATACACGTAGAAAGAAGAGAAAAGAGATCGTGTCTGTTGTCGCCAATCGTACACCATTCCTATACGGTATATTAAAAATCGTAACAGTATTTGCTATGTCGCACTAATGAAGAAAAATAGAAATAAAGGAACAAATAAATAAAATGAAATAAAATAAAAACCATTAGTACAACTATATAATTATCGTATACTTTATTTAAATACCTTTATCATAATTCCTTTCCTTATTATGACCTAATTTTTTTTAAATAAATACAATAATAAAATTCAATATATATATATATA
>JAPYZE010000775.1:0-32397 GCA_030522805.1 Leptomastidea abnormis
AGTATCGGATATTTACAAAAATGACTCGATACTCCGATACTCGGAAAAAAAGTATCGGATGATTTTCGAGTACTCGAGTAGAATCGCACCTCCCTACTTCCACGTATATATAAATCCATCTCCACTTGTTCACTCTTACACCGTATAAAGTTTCTCACCTATACACTTTATAAAAGTGAAACAATAGGGGTATACTTGGAAGGGAGGTAAATCGATCCGACGAACACGGAAGCTCGAAAGAAAAAGGAGTATATATATATATATATATATATATATATATATATATATATATAGCGTTAAAAGCATTTCGTGCTGGTATATAGATATATATAGCATTAGAAGCATAAACGCTTATCAACTCACCTCATCAAGCAACTCTCTCTCTTACTCACTCTTGAGACATCCTTGTTTATCAGTAACCCTTTTTCTTTTTCCTTATCAAACCTTTCTCTCTCCCTTTTCTCCCTCTTTTAAGATCAAATCGATATATGACGCATACACATATATAAGTGAACGCGCGTGCTTTTTTTTTTGCCTCTCATCACAATATGTCATGTCGTGTATTATCATCATCATCATCACCATCAAGTAGAGGGTTGAATAAAAAAAAAAGAAGAAAAAAAATGAAAAAAAAAGAGAGAAATTGTCATGTATAGTATGGTGGGAATATATTCACAGATAAGACATTTGTCAGCTGGTGGATTAATGGCTGATGTTGATATTGGTGTTATTGTTAATACGCCAAGTACTACAAAAATAAAGAAGAAGAAACCAATACGACGTCGTCGTGTATTGAAAAAGATGCCTTACGATCTCTTACCTTTCGACTGGCATAAGCCTCAGCAATATTTGGTACATCGATAATAATAATAATAATAATAATAAAATATTATGTAGCAGAGAAATTTTATATTATATAAATGCTTTATTTTTTGGATATTTAAATTATGTACCAGAGATTATTTAATTGCTGCAAGCACAAAGATTGACGTTCGTTATACGTAAATAATTTGAACGTGTGATGGTGGCTTTTATGCTTGTATTATCACTAAAAATATAAATTTCGAGACGATATACTGCTTACTTAGATTAATTTAGTTTTGATTTTATATTATTTTTATAAATACATTTTTTTTATTTTTATTTAAATCTTATCGCGTGAGCACGATAGTCGTTAAATGAGTATAATATAAGACGATACTTAGAAAGCATTGCTTTACCTTTTCGGATTATTATAGTTGATATTATTTTATTTTTATCATTTTACTGTATCTAATTATATCTGGATACAGGTATTTTTAATATAATATATATTTTTATTAAATACAGTATGGTGTGTTGACATTTTAGTTTGTAAAATCACAATTGTTAAAATGTAAATTGTTAATATGTAAATTGTGAGGTAGAAACGCGTTTTTTTTTTTTTTTTCATTTATCGCGCAGGGAATTTGAGACGAGAGTTGAAAATTCAATAATGCAAATTCACACGATAACTAAATAAATTTTTTGATTCTGATAAAAGATTAAAATTTTATTGGTATTAATATGTCAGTTAGAATTTTGATGATATAATAAGAAATTTTCATTAAACAATGTTAGTTCCTCAATTTGTCATATAAAGTTTCTAAAATTTTGTATGATTCATATAAAGCTTTACTATAAACTTATAAATACGGATGAAACTAAAATTTGCAGTTTAAAGCAATTAATATTTACTTTCTCTTAGCAAGTTTGTTATTTTAGTGTAGAAGTGTCACTTTGGAGAACGGAATGCTATTTGAAATTAAATTTTAACATGAATTTTAATCGAGGTTTGTTTGTGCCGTGAAGCGAAAGTAATGATAAGATTAAAATAGTTCAAGGTGTCTAATCTAACTTTTTAATAAATTTACTTATTTTTTAATGGGTATATGATCGAGATTGAATTTTGATTAATGTATGAGAAAAAAATTGAGAAGGAAGTTTGTTAAATGACATTAGAGATAATATCAATTTTTTTTTCTTTTGGAAGGTTATGACGTAGTTTATAAGTTGGATATTATAGAATTCACACAATATATTTCTGAAATACTGTATCTTGTAGTTAAGTTAAATTCATAAAAATCATAATAGTGTACGTATAATAAATTATTGATATTATGATGTAAAAATTTAGTAGGGTAATAAACTCACGAAGAAGAAAAAAAACTGCGAATGAATTATCGATACCAAGCCATAAAGAAGAAAGTATTCAATACTAAATTTATTGCCATACTTCTATTGTCTATATAATATTCAATTCATCATAAATATTCTTCTCGATAACACCATAATAAAAAATCTAAAATGTTTCATCAAAACATCATTAAGACTAAATATCTTTGAATTTTGATTTATAAAAGTTTGTTTGCAATAAAACTTTATCGTGACCTAACATAAGAATAAGCTATATAAATTTTATTGGCTAAATTGCAAGACACGTACAATGAAGTTTTTAAATATGAAATAGGCGAAGAAAAAACTGACAGTTTACATGATATACTATTATATACACGAATAAAAATCAGAGCAAACTTCAGCAAAAAAAAGCACGAAAAAGCTCGCCCTTCGTATATAATATAAAGAGCTTTTAAATTAACCGGCCTCTTTTACTTTTCTTTCGCATCAAGTAAATTACCTATCTGCATAAATTAGTTTTTTTTTTTAGATCACTGTGAATTCGACGAAGTAGAAATGGAGGATAGAAAATTTTTTCTCTTTTTTTTTTATTTTTGGGTTGAAATGTATTTAGGTCGGATTATTAAGTGATTTTATTAAACGTAATCTACAAAAAAATATTTTTTTATTGGAGAAGTATATTTTTTTTGAGGGTAGAATGAATTTTAAGATTTTTTAGATCAAGACGCATTCGTGCTTTTTGATATATTTCTTTCTTTTTATTTTGAATAATAGATTTATATCTTTCCAATGAATATTTTAATTAAAAATATTTCATCTTCGTGATACGATTTTTTTTTTTTAAATCCGGATTACGTAAAAAATTTATCGATAGTACAAGAATTAATAAAAAAGAAATTAGATTCAGATATAAGAGTTGTGTGACTTTGAAATATTAATTTTTATCCAGATTCATAAATCTTAGTTATGTAATTTAATTAATTAAATTACTTTTGCCGCTAAAAGCTTTTACATTTCAAACCTTTAAATCATATCTATCCCAGGTCGCACAAAAACAAAAATAAGAGACCATTTTAAGCGATCTTTTTCTTTTTTCCTTTGTAAAACACCTTATTGGCACTTAGGCAAGCGTATTTCGGTAAATATACGAAAGCTCATGTAATGATTCAGTTGACTAATGCCAAGAATCGAACCCATGATCTGTGGATTCCGAAACTTGCGCTTCACCAACTGAGTTATTCCAAGCCTTTAGATAACATGAATATTTTGAGAGTTACAAGTTTAGTGTTACCGTGTACAAATAAATTTGCAAAAATTATTAATTTAATAAAACACTTATTTTTAGTAACTTAAAAATTTTTTGCAATTAAAAAATAATAAATGAATGAATGAATAATCAATATTTTATTCAAATGAAAAGATTTTTTCAAAGTAGAAATTTTACAACCGATGTTGTAGATAATGGGTTTAGTTTTATAAAAAAATATTAATAAAGATAAAGACATTTTTTTTCACGATATTAATCAATTTATTCAGACATAAAAATTAAAAATTTATACTTTAGAATTGAACAAGAGCACATTTTTTAACAATTAGTTCAATTATAAAAATTTTATACACATCAGCAAATTATTAAAAAGCTTCTAAAATTGTCACTTAATAATATTGCCCTCAATTGCACTTTATTCTTAACACCCGCTACTTCAAAACTGCATACTTAGTCTTTAACAATTCACACATAATACTTCAAAAAAATGCAACTACTTCAAATTAATAATCTAAAAATAGCTATAGCATAATAATTAAAAAAAAAAAGAAACTTATAAAATTCGTAATTACTAAATAAACAGCTAACAAAATATCACAAAAATAAATAATAAAATGAATTTTTACAGGCACTAAATGCAACGGGTACATCAAGTACTGGTGAAAGTACTTTCGACATAAACGATCTAACGAAAAGGCCATGGTACATGAAAGGTGGACAAAGGAGACCGAGTCCTGCTTTGATATTTAGACGTACCGGCAAAAGACTTGCACGTCTTTGGCCAGAAGAGGATCCGATCGATGATCGCGTGACCAATCAAGTAAATTAATCTTTTTAATTTTTCTTTACTTATAAGTTTGTAATTGTTTGGAACTGATGGTTTGAGCTTTTGATGCATTGTATAAAATGTGTAATTTATTTGATTATGAATATTAATAATAATGTATCATAGGATTATTAGTATTTAATGTCAGAGGATATAAAAATAAATACATTTTGTATAAAAGTAGATATTTTTTATAAAAAATAATTTTTTTCTATGGAACTAATATTGATGCTAATAAATAATTTTTTACTTTATTCAAGTTAACTAATAAAAAAAAAGTACAGTTAAGATTGTTCTACAACAATTAAATATTTATTACACAGCCTTTTTTAACATTTTATTTAATGTATTTCGGTTTATAAGACATATTGGTTAATGACTCAGCTACTGAACACCAGAAATTGAACCCACGATTTGCAGATTTCGAAAACGACACTTTGTCAGCTGAGCTATAACATGCTTACAATTTGTTCTATTTAATATTTGATAATAAAAGAAAACAAAATAGTAGTTTCTATAATGTTCATATAAAAACGCGTTTATAAATAATGAAATTAAGATTTTAATAAGAAAACATTTATAACAAAAGTTATTTATATTATTTATGTTAATCCAAGTTTTCCTAAATTTCTAGAAAAAAAAAAACATTTTTAGGCAAATAATGTAAATAATAATGTAAAAGATTTTTAAATTTTCTTTAATTATTTTAATTCTTAATTTTTTCAGCTAATGTTCGCACCGCCAGGGTATAATAAATCAAGTTCCGATATTCGTTTCAAAAAGATTTACATACCCCACGGCATGAGCGAAGCCAAAACAGGTCCGGATATATTTTTTCAACAAAGATGCCCGGTTAACACATGCACAATAACTCGCGATAATCCCAACGATGCGGATTTAATTTTTTTCAAAGATTTCGTTACACCAGTGGGTAAAAGAAAACCAAATCAGGTAATATCCAATGTCAAATCTCTTATTATCTAAATTTTTTTAATTTACACTTGTAATCAGTCTGTTTGATTATGATAAGAAAGATAAATATTAAAGTATAAAACTAAGTAAATTGTTTGGATAAAAGTTTATTAAAGCATTGACACGTGTCTAATAATTGCTTATCTCGAAATTTTTATTTGCTGATTACGATAAGATGTAGAAAGAAAGAAAAGTGTTATTTGAAATAAGTAATAGAATTTTTTTTTGTTTTTTATTTTAGGTGTGGTTACTGTACTTCTTAGAGTGTCCTTACCACACGCAAAGTGTAAAAAATGCACTAGTTAATTGGACAGCGACATATCGACGTGATAGTGATATTGTTGCGCCTTATGAAAGATGGCAATATTATAATCCAAGTGTTACACAGATACCGCAATCTTTTAATTATGCTGCTAATAAGACGAAGAAGGTAATGTAAATTTTTCGAGTTTAATAATTTTTCAAAAATAGAATTTTGATGATGGCGTTGTTTTACATTCCTGTTAAGTTAAAGTAAAATAAAAGACATTAAAATTTTATTAATTATTTACTTAATTAATTGGATATTTTTTATATCTAAAATTAAAAATAAAATGTTGTGCACTGATAAAATATTAGCAAAAATAATAAATAGATATCGATAATCCGCAACCACCACTAATCCATCTTTGAGAATTTATTTTTCGCCTTTTGACATTTTATTGAATGTATTTGGGCGTAGAAAGACTTGCCGTATGGCTCATTCGATAAACTTCAAGAATTGAACCCACAACCTGTGGATATGAGAAACAATATTCTACTGGCTAAGCCATTCCAAATCTCAATTATCATTATAAAATACAAATATTTAATTTGTATTTCAACATAACAAAAATTACAACAAAACTATAACAATAAAATAAAATTTAAAAAAAAAGTAATAATTATATTTTACTCAACACTAAATACATCATTATTGTAATTTTGCAGGTCGCTTGGTTCGTCTCAAATTGTCATCCCCGCAATCAACGTATGCATTATGCCAGAGAGCTTTCAAAGCATATCCAAGTGGATATTTATGGAGCTTGCGGTACATTAAGATGCTCGCGCACTCAAGCTCAAGCTTGCTTTGATATGCTTGACAATGACTACAAATTTTATCTGGCATTCGAAAATTCAAACTGCCGCGATTATATAACTGAAAAATTTTTCGTTAATGGTCTTGGGTAAGGATTTATGTTTTATTATTAAATTTTTAAAATTACGATTTTTATGTAGTTATTAATTGATTTTATGCAAGGTCGATAAATTAGATTTCATAGTTGTAATTTTTTCTTTTTCATTTTTTGCTAGTCTGACTATACATTTATTTTTCTACTTATAACGTTCAATTAAATTTTTTATACACATTATAAAAATGAAAATACAAAGATAATTTATTGATTCTTAATTTCTGTATCTTAAAACCAAAATCATACCAATTTCAAAATCAAACTCTAACTTTTATCTAAATTACCAATCAATCTATTTTAATAAAAAATTAAACAAAAAACATTATTTCTTATCCTCAGGCACAACATACTACCAATAGTAATGGGTGCTCATCCAACCGACTACGCGCGAAGTGCTCCATATCGATCATACATCCACGTGGACGAATTCGAATCTCCACGTGAGCTTGCGGAATACCTACATCATCTCGACGCAGACGATGAACTTTATAACTCATATTTTCGCTGGAAAGGCACCGGCGAATTTATAAACACTTATTTTTGGTGTCGAGTCTGCTCGATGCTACACGACGATCAACGTACTCGAAAATATTACAAAGACGTTAATGAGTGGTGGCGTGGCGAAGGTGTATGCGCTGCTAATTCGTGGCGAGAACTTGAACATTTAAGAAATATATGAGACAGGCCACAAGCCAATACCACTGATAGCTCGGAAGATTAAGTCACGTGTCATTTTTACTAGCGAATGGTGATGATGACAGTGGACAATAAAGATTTTTGGAGCTATACTTGGTGATTGGCTGTACTGGTTGCATATAATTGCGTTTGCCAAAGTTTTTAGTGTTGGATTGACTTTTTTGTTGTTGTTGTGAAATTAATTTGATTTAATCTGTAATAGTTTTAGTTTGTGTTTTTGTATTTATGTGTGTTGTTTGTGGATTACAATGATTTTAATTATTTTTATATTTTTGTTTGACAAGCACAAGGCTATGATTTTAATGTTATGTTTTGATGACTGATAGGCTTACTAGTCACAAGAATAAAAAAAAAGTTATTAGAAAAAATCAAATATTGCAATATTTCAAAATTAAGACATTATTGAATATATTTGCTTTACAAAATAAAATTGTATGTTCAATTATGTATGTTTGTGTTAAATGATATGTAAATTAGCTAATGTTTGCATTGCTTATTGCGAAATCTTTTTTTTCTTCGTTTTATAGAGAATGATGACTTCTATCAAGATTTTAAATAATTATAAGAAAAAAAAAATAAGATTTTTTCTAATAATTTTATACTGAATATAATTTTTAATGTGTATTTAGAAGTTTTTGACAAACTTTTGTGATTTATGATGAATGATTTGAGTGCTAAACAATTGTATAAATTTTTTCGTTAATTATTTTTTAGATACTCGATATCCATTGAATAATGGATAATTTTGTGATGTGTATAGAAAAGTGTATTTGATGAATATTGTAATATTATTACTTACTCAGAAAGTAATAATAAAAATAAATTAATAATTTAAAGCTCAAATAAAAACTAGGCTCGTATACTTACTGAAAAGCACAACAAAATGTCGATAATTGACAATTATAATAATCAAATAATAAAAAAATTAAAAATTAGGTGGCTAATGCACAATTATTATCTTTTGCTCAGAGGAAAAAATTGTGATTTTTATTTAAGTTTATAGAAAATTGAATATAATTACAATAATGAATCAAATAATACAAATTAGCACTATACAGTTATTAAAATTTTCAAATAAAAGATAAAAATTATCTCAAAATAATATAATTACAGTGTGATTTAGTTAGCAAAGTAACTAAAAATACATAAACAGTTTTTTATTTCTAATGCAAAAAAGAAATAAAAGATAAAAATTCAGTCTTGTGTCTATCTACACTTAAAAAACAATTATATAATTAAAGAATGTATTCAGACTAAAAATAAAATTAACAAAAGTCAATAAATTAAGTTAATAGGATATAAAATCTAACATGATAAAAAAAAAAAACAATTCTATACATTCCTAATTACAAAGCCACATATATTATATAAAAAAAATACGTTAGACTTAATTGTGATGTAATCCAAAACAATTTTATACGTTTAGATAGAAATTTGAGAAATAAACGTTAAGAAGCCATCGAAGCGTTCGTAGCACATCGTAACTACGAGTAATTGTACAGAAAATAATATTATAATGCGCATATACAATTGAAATGAGCACAATTATTTATTATTATAATTTTTTTTTTTTTTTGTAAGTTTGTTTGATGAGCTTACCAAAAGTTCGTGTATAGTTCCTAGCTTATATTTTATACTTTGATAAATACATCTACGCGTGCCATAATACTATGCGTAGTGTATAAGCTCAACTAAAGGGATTGAAATCAACGATTAACAATTGCAAATTATTTTTATGAGATTTATTTTAAATAGTAACTATTATATATGCTGTGTTCTTCTCTATAATTCAAAATTTGTAGGGCAATATTTTATTTATAATTTATAAAAGCCATGATTTTTAATAAATAATCACATGTACGATTTTTAAGTGTAGAAAAAGAAAATGTGTAAAAAGAATGTGTATAAAATGATATGAATGCGATAATATTGAATTAATCCGATTGCGCGCCGAAATACGCAACGTAAAATGTGTTGGTAATATTGTAAAAGTATAAGCGTATATATCTATAAAAAAAAAGAGGAGAAGAGTAATATGTAGCCGAAAAGCGTTTATTTATTAGAAGCGATGATAAAGCGACTGAAGCGTGCGAATATAAAGAAATTACTAAATTGTTAAAGTTTTTCTTTTGACTAGATGTCTGACATAGTATATAAGTCGTAAGAATCGCGTTGTTAGTTAATAAAAAAAAAATTAAAATATAAAAATAATTTTGTAGTGAACATCGATTTTTGCAAAATTTTGTTGTGTTGTATTATTATTAATAATGTTCGTAGGGACGAGTTGATCTTGTCGTTTATTTTTTTTTATTTTTATATAATAAGTAATTAATTTTTAGTTTATAAAGAAAAATTTAATTTGAGAATGTGAATTTTGACATTAATATTAAAAATAACAGCACGTACAATCGCAATTGTCTTTTAAAAAAAAAAAAATTCTTATCTGACACATTTAAACTTTAATTTAAAATTTAAATACAAAATTTTTTCTTACTAATATGTTTATTTAACCAATTATTATTATTATTATTATTATTATTATTTTATGTTTATTGTATGTTAAATTAATTAAAACAAACTGTTTGTTCTTATTTGTTATCTGATTGCAACGCACAATTAACTAATTACGTTAAATTACCTTTAATTTTTTACATTATATTTTTTGTGATGTAATTTTTAAATTTGCATTAATCGAATAAAAATTTATTGGTGCTCATAGAATTTTCAAAATGAAGGATCACATTTCTTTCGATATCAAATAGCATACGATTGATTTTTGTGAACGATTATCTGTAATATATATTATTTTATAATAAAATTGTAAATAGTAGCTGATAAAACGTTAACCGTTATTATGCTCTTAATGGCTATGTAAAATAAAAAAATAAAAATTTAAGAAGTACTTATTAATAAAATTATAAGGAATAATATACTGGATACCCATATTTATTTAAATTTAGTGTGTAAAGATCTAAATATTCACAAAATTAAAATAATTGTTCTAACGCACAATAAGCAAAATATTTTATGATTTCATTATTCTATTTTTATCAATTTTGTGTTTGTTTTTAAATAAATAAAAATTTTGCGAACGACTTTAACATGTTAAATTTTACATTTGATTTTTTGTCTTTCATTTTATGATGTTCTACTCATGTTTTTATAAAAAAATAATAATAAAGAAATATTTTGTTTACTTATAGGTTTTTTAAAAAATTATTTTTATTCTACTTATTGCAATACTTTCTATATCTACATAAATAAGGTATAAATAATACTAAATAATAATACATTTTTTTACAATAATATTTTTTTTTAAAAAAGAAAATTTTATCAACAAATTATTTTGTACATTTTATTTTTATTTTCTCACAATTTTACAGGTAAGGTTTTAACAATTTTTAATGCAAAAAAATCTTTATTTTATTTAATTACAAAAACAGGTATGTTTTACTTTTTCTATACAGTTATCTAAAATAATTGTTTAAATAATCGTCACTTGATGAAATTAGCAAATTTTATGTGTTTTCAACGTTTCATCCGAATTTGACATATAACTATAATATTAGAAGAATTATATCAAAATCAATATTTTTTTAAATATAATTTTTGCAAATTTATTAGAGTAACAATATAAAAAAAATTTCTAACAGCACTTACAGCATTTTTCGTGAGCATAATAATAACGTCTTATATTAATAGTTTAAATATTAGATACTGTAAAAATACTTTTTGTAATTTAAAATTTATTAGTAAAAAATATATTTTTTAATTACTCAAATGCTGTACGTACGTTTAAGAGAAAATGTATAAATCTTGATAATATCGACTTTAACGCGATTGACTGACACGAAACTCTCATTAACTGAATTAAAATTACAGTGTTTCACTTTTTTTGTGTTTAATGATAGCTTGCAAGAATGCATTTTACATTATTCATTTAAAGCGTTGCAATTTTTTTATTTCTTTTTTCTCGCCTTCTGAATACACTGAAACTTTGTGCTTTTTTTTTAAATCTAATGATTAAACATTAATTAATTTTTTTTTTCCATTCGAGTACAATAAAATATGTAAAAATCGAATACATATTATTGAAGCCTAAAAATTTTTTATGCTAAAAATAACTTATTATCATGTGAAGAGTAAACTTAATAAATTAAATATATAAAATAAATTTTTCTTACAATAAAATTTATTATATTAATTTTATGTCAATTATTCTAGCAAGAAATTAAATTACTTATGATAATTATATATATTTTTAATAAAATATCTTATAAGTTATAACAAACAATATTATCATTAATTATTTCATTAATTTATTTGCACTCTGTATTAATAATTTTTTTCATTTAAATATTTTAGACCTAGTTATAACATCAACATACCTTATCATATTTTTTTGTTTTTTAACATGAACCACAAAAAGCGTCAAGAAAAATAACTTAATCATCCAAAAACGACCTCGTATCCATTATAAACTTGCGCATATATCCACACACCTATTTTTTCCCCATTATTAAAAAAAAACACATATCTCTCAACAAAAAGCGTTAAAGACAAACTCAAGTCTTTATAAAAAAGAGTTCTCTTTCTCTCAACTCCCCCTTCAACAATCACATTCCAGCCGAATACATTCTCGCATCTCCTTTCTACCCCTTTTTTTTACACCAAAGAAAAGAGAAACAAGTCGCCTTTGTGTCCGCGTAAAGATAGCTCATTAGTCATTCAAGCGCAAGTTGCGCTATACGATTACGTGTACTATATAATACAAGAGGAGGGGTAAGAGTAACTAAGCAAAAGCACAAGCCAAGTCTCTCTATATTATCCCTTTTACCAGCGACGCGCAACTAACACGTGTGCGCTTTCAAGCCAATTTGCCCAACCAAGCGAGATGTTTAAAGTGTTAATTTACGCGCGAAATACCCCTTTTTGCGGTTATAAGATGCTTGCCTTTGCTATATATGTGTTTCATTATACGATAGAGAGACAAGACTATTTCTCTCTCTTGGTCTCTTCTTCTTTGGATGAACGAGTATTTGATGTTTATATTAATATGTCGAGTGTGTGTGGCTAGTGAAGCGTGTCAACCCTTTTTACGTTGCTTCTTTGCTGCTGTTAGCGCGCGCGTGTGGCTATAAAGAAAAATCGATTGAGCGTGAAATTTAATGGGTTATATGTATAATAATCGATTTTCTAAGTTGATATGTTTGTATATATAATAAATATGTGTTTATATTTAAGATTGTGTATTGGTTTTTTTTTTTGTTGCTGGGTTGTATTATTATTATTATTATTTATTGTGTTTAAAAAAAAAAATTGTTTGTTTGTGATGTAACACGTACAGTAATGTCTATAATATGATATGAACATCGTTGGTAAACAGTAATAGTTGTTAAGGTATACACATAGACTGCTTTGTTGAGTTTACAAATATTTATCTTTGGAATAAAGGATAATTTATTGGATAAGGAATTAAGAAAGGGAGAAAAGTAAAGTTAAGGGATGAGGGATGTATTGTACAAATGACCTAGAAATTTATTGTATAGTCTTATATTGTATATAGGTACCTGAAAATTACAGACGCTTGTTAAAATAAGAAGAAAAAAAAAGAAAAGACAACTGGTTTAACCCTTGACAATCGACGTATAGAACAATCGCTTATATGTATATAAGCTGTGACTGAATATTTCAGATGTTTACATACATAAGTTGGGGTTATTGGGGTTATATGTACATGTTATATGTGAGAAAGACTGTTGGAAAGTTGCTGCTGGAAAAATTGGGTCACGTAAATTTAATGAGACACTGTTTCTGTTTCTGAATACAACTGTTTTAATTTTTTATTCAACAATTATATTTTTTTTTTTTAAACAAAATTGTCTTGGGAGTACTGCCTTTTTTATTTGTTGTCTCGTACGAGATGATTTCTTTTTTGAAGAAAGAAAACGGATGTTTAAGTAAATAGTGTACGTTCTATTTAATGATAAAAAAGGTAAGAATAAGCGAAGAATGATAATTGTGATAGACAAAATAAATTTCTAACTGAGCATAATAACACATGCATTTTTTTTAACGAAACTTAGCGTCATACATCCGGACTACATACTTAAAAACGCGAAAATCTCGTACGACATTTCAAAAAAGTATATATGTAATTATACAGAATTAATTTTTTTCAATAATTTTATTTTACTTGTTAGTATTGAAATATGCAAGTTAAAAAATAAAAAATTTTCAAAATGATTATATACGTAATCATTTGTCGTATACTTGATTCATAATATGAATATTACTTAAAATAGATAATTGTTTCTTTCATTTTTCTTAATATTATTTCAGATATTATCAAAAAATTTAAAAACTAAAAAAAAGCTTTTGATAAGCTATTATAAAATAAATAATTGTTTTTTTTTTTGCAAATATAATTTAAAACGATTCAATTAATTAAATGACAATATATTAAGTAAAAAAAAAAAGAAAAAAGTGAAGAAAGTAAAAGCAAAAAAAAGTAAGACCCAGCATCTCTTTTGGCATCCTGATTACGAATTCGAGCTCGTAACTGAAACTTTCAACCTCGAAAGCCTACAAGCAAAAATTTGAAAAAAGATAAAGGTATACGTACTTGGCATATATTTTATATGTCAGCTCAAAAAGATACGTGTTTGGTATCGATCAACTAGCACTAGAAACATTAAGGGTAAGAGACAAATAAGCCTAATTTTTATTTCTGATACCCTTACTGGATTCTTTTTGATACATTTAAGGGTCGAGAAAGAAAAATAGGAGTAAGGAATAAAGCATATCTTTCTTTTTTGATAAAAAAATAATGATTCTTTATTGAAAACCATGAATTTTTCTTAAAAACGTAATATTAAAGCTAGCAGAAGTATTGAGTGGTCACTCAAAATGCATACTAATACCAGACTTTGATAATCAGTATGTATAAGAAAGAATTGACTCTTCAAGTAGACTAAGTGTACTAGTTAGCTTCCAAGTTCCTGGCTAACTTGAAACTTAGCATAAGAGGACGAACACGACAGGAGCCACAAGGAGCTATGCTTTGGCTATAGAGTCCGGAAATTCCTTGATGGTTATATACACTCACTTGCCAATTCGGACGGTAAACCAAAGCTTCAGTAAGTTTAGACAGGAGTGATATGCTGTGTGGAGACACGTTGAAGAGTTTGTCTTTGAGTTTAATATTTAGTGTTGGACAGGTAATGATTATAGTGATAGTTATAAGTTCGATAAATCAATGGTATGTTTGATTGGATGTTTAGTGAAATTTTTGTTGTTGAGATCTTATGTGATGATTTGAGTATTTCTGTTTTTTTTTTTTTTGTCAACTCGAAGCTTGATTTTTACTACTTAAACAAATTTATTTAGATTGTTTTATTTTTCAATGAATGTTTAAGTATATTTCTTAATAGAATATGTATTGATTTATTAACAATTTAGTAATAGTAATAACTTTCGTCGTGACTTTGTTGTCAAAACTTGGACTTCGTAATCCATGGATAATGGGTTCGATTCTGAGTGTATGTCAACTATAAGTCATTAGGCGAATTTTCATAAGTCGAAATTTTCTTAAATGAAAGTTGAAAAGATAATATTGAGTTATTTTTCTTCAATCTCATACTCACTTTGATTGTTATAATTAATAATATTTTTATAGTTTTTAAAAACACTAATGTTTTTTTTTTCGCGCTTTTGTATTATTCAATACAATATAATCTTTATTTCAACTTGATCATTAAAAAAAATGAAATTGTAAATTTTATTATAATTCTTTTTTTCTAACAATAATTTTTTGTAATAGATGATGAAAACAATATAATTAGGTTTTATTTTTAGTTGACTTTTTGTAACCAAGTCGTAACGAGTTGTAACGATTAATTTCTAAATTTTTTTTTTCTTTTTATTACTTTATCACTATTGTTGTTAAAATAATATTAAAAATAATTTAATAATTCTTCTTAAAAATTAAATAAAAGATTTATTAAGATTATTCATAATCAAAATAAACAATTTTCACTTTTTCAAATTTTCTTTTTTATATACCGAATCATTTCCATCTATAGAATATTTCACTTGATAAAACAAAACATCACAATATTTATCAAACATAATTAATTCTCATATAAAACTGTAAAATAAAAATAAAAACCTAACAATATTATGTATAATAATAATCAACACATTACGTACACATTTTCTTTTCTCATCTCTTACTTTCCATACACACAAACACACACACACACACACCTTATCCACCCCCCTGCGGCATCTTCATAAAAATAATCTCCATCTCACACAAGAATATTCTTACAAAGCTAATTTCCATCTATGCTGCTTTTACCGCATATAATAAATCAGGCGTATGTGTCACACCGAGAAGAGAGAGAAAGAGAGCTGCTTGTATATAGCTCGCGAATAACTCTTTGAGGGTACGCCACGTACAACCATATACATCCCTTAAAGCAAAGTCGAACGAGAGATGAAAGGAGTATAGAACGAGACGAGAGTATAGCATATCACAGTTGAATGCTTTGCTAAAGCTTGGTAACCAAGTATGTGTGTGTATAATGGCTTATACTTATATAAAAGCCAAGTATATATAGTAATAAAATGTACACAATCTCTCTGGATAGTTGTGAGAGAGAGAGAGAGAGAAAGAGAGAGAATGAGAACACGGCTGATTAGCCAAACAGATGACCAGTGGCTCGCGTCAACGGGTTGAGCTTGTTTTTTCTTTTTTGTTTCACCCCACTCAGTATATACATAGGTAACTACACCCTACACTATATGTATAAGGGTATAAGCATCAGTGGCTCGTTAAGAATTACAGTTCGTTGGACAAGCGCAAAGGAAAGAGACGAGATATCTCTTTATCTATATTTATAAAGTTGACCAGTATAGCTTGTATGACAAACCACGCTGAAATCGATCTTCAAAGTCGCGAAAGCTTTTCTTTCTTTATAACGCTTCTTTTTTTTTAAAAAAAAACTCGCTCATTATTATTATTATTCTTGGTAATTTTCAAGCTCACTTATTTTCTAGAGTCATCATATGCTTTTACATATACATACGTACATACATAGGTTTTACGTTTATGTGTGTTATATACGCTTCTATGAATTTAACGCGTCATTATGCAATATATTCCTCGTCGATCTTTTCTTTTGAAGTAAAAGAAGAAGAAGAAGAAGGTACTTGTGAAAAAAGAGAGTCTTTGTTGTTAAAGCTTTCTTTATGCTTGGTTATTATAAGCCTGCTTTTATTTAAAGCTTCAATGATTTTACTTCAGGTGATATGGCCTGTTTAAGTTTTGAAAGTGATTGAAAGAAGAATAAAAAATGAAATAAAAATAATATAATAGTTAGTGTTTCTTTTGTTGGTTTTTATTTGATATAATTTTATTGTAAATTAATTATAAATTGAGTATCTGATTAATTTTACTTTTTTTTTCCAATAAGGTGGTTCTATTTTTATTTGTTTTCTAGGTTGCACATTTTATTAGCGAGCTTTGATAAAAAAAAAAATTGATAATTATTTAATTATAATCATAGTGCATCCTACCATAATATATCAACATTTTTTTTCTACAATATCTAAAAAAAGTTAATAGAAAATACTTTTTAGAAAGAGGGCATTAGTTCATGTATTATTAATAGATTACTACATTTAATTTTGTTAACAATACAAATTAAAATTTTTCTCTAAAGTACTTCTGAATAAGTTACAGAATGTATAATATACATAATATGCATTCATAGATTCATCTATCTATTCATCCTTTTTTAACTTCAACATTTATAAGAAATCTTATGATTAAATTCAAATTCAAATTCACGAATTATTATTGCTACGTCACTAAATGTTCGATCGCTAATTAGGTATAGCTCAATTTTTGTGGTATCAAATCATAATAATAAATAATAATAATAATTAGCTATAACTATCACCTCCCAAATCGAAGAATGGTAAGCTCTTATTTAAGCTCAATTTCATCTTACCATATACACCCCCAAATACATACACAAACTTGAAATTTAAATACACACATATTCTCTCACCTCGATTAACGAATGCAACGAAGTTTAAACTTCCGCAACAGGTGGGTTTACGTGAAATAATTGCCGGTACACGCATATGTGGGTGTGTATTATTATACGCAGGTATATGTTCGCATATGATGTGTATACACAACGAATATTGTTATGAAGCTTGCGAGAGGGTTAATGATGAAAGATGATTGCTATGACGTGGCTTCTTGTATGTTTGATATCAGGGTTAAAGCTTTTTGGTATTGGGAATGATGTTTTGAAATTTAGGAAAGGTAAAGTGAATTGTTAGTTTATTTCAGATGAATAGTAGATTGATTGTAAGATTTGAATTATTTTGATATTTTTTTATATTGGTATAAACAAAATTTTAATACTTGAAATATGATTGTCAAAAATAACATTTTTGAACTTTACTTGATGTTTTTCGTCTAATATTTTTTAATTATTTTTAAAAAAAATAATAAATTTTAATTCATTCTGATCACAAAACACCTTTTCTGAAAAATTGCTCTATATTTAAACCTTTTCAACTCTCGGATGAGTGTATTTCGGTTAAGACTTGAGGAGAGCTTTAAAAACGATAGATATCGAGAATCGAACCCACAATCTATGAGTTGCGAATCTTACGTTTTAATATCTGAGCTATCCTCACTCCTTCTGTAGCTACATATAATCTTACTTATATATTTTCATTTTCTTATTGCAAAGTAATTAAACATTTTTTTTTTATAATTTGCGTATTTCAATAAATAAAAATAGATTGAGTAATCAAGAAAAGCTTAGATATTTATCTGAATAAATTAATTTCCTCACAATTATTAGTTCGAATTTATTTTAAATTATTAGCACAAATTGATACACCGAAATTAAAACAACCTACTGAATTTTAAATAAGACACAAGGAATTTTGAATAGCCTTCATAAAGTAACAATGTTTGGATAAAGCTCATAAATACCGATGTTTGAACAAGTTTATATTTTTAGATAAAAAAAGAGAGAAAGAGAGAATAGCACTGAGGAGAATAAAGATACTTCAATTTTAAGTTAGCTTTTATATTATGTGTTTTATACAGATATAAAATCGAACATATTATTGGCTTGAAATAAGAAAATTTTTTTCTTCATAGGAAACCGATGACACACTGTTTATTAAGAATTTGGCTATTTTTAAAATTATTGTACATACGGTAGTCTCTCGTGAGCTTTATATTATGTGATTGACCCTGAAGCTTTTTGTCACAGATATACACAGAGATATTTGTGAAATTGCTATAATCGCGATATTAAATGCCAGTGTTATTAAATTAAATTTAAACTTTGAAAATGGTTGAGCTTCATAGCGTTGACTTTAAAATAGCGCTAGAGAAAATATATAGAGAACAGTATAGTATATAAAAGGGGGTGAGGAAAGAAAATAGGAGTTGACTCGAAAATTAATTCAATCGCGTATAATATACAAGCAGTTTAAATTAACCTCAGTGGAGCTGGCCGATTAAACACACACCTACATAAACATTCGAAACAATTAATATAAATTTAACGAAAGAAAAATTTGCTTCTCTTTCTACTTCTCTATTTTCCTCTCTTTTAACCGTCTATCCATTAGCAAAAGGCGAAAGTTACGGAGTTAATTGCATTAACATAATTTTGATTAAGAGCTTGAGCTTTTATTATATATCGCGTGTGGATGACTTAGAAACTACTACTGTAAAGTGAAAGTTAATTTTATGGATATGTACTAATGGGTAAACTAGGTTTTATTTATTTTTTAATAAAAAAACTAGTGTTAATGTAGTGTGAAATAAAAAATTTGGAGAAAAAAATAGGAAATCAGAAAATACGTGTGTATTTGAATGATAATTATTTTATTTATTGAAAAATGTGACTTACATTGAAATGTAAATTAGTTTTTTTTTTAAGTACAAGAAAAATTGCCTAATTGAAATAATCAAATTTTTATTATTTTAGCATAATTACATTATAAATCAATGTAAAATTTATATAAGTTTTTCTTTTTACTAAAACATCTTTGTATAATTTACCAAAGGTAGCAATTGTTTTTCAAATCTGTAAAATTTAAACCAATCTGGATAAATTTATAATATTTATTATAATCACGTATAAGCATACCAGATTTTGATAAAACTACGCTCGAGGTAAATTTGATTTTAATTTAATTAATCTATCAAATTTAATGGAATATCTGTGGCCAATTATCAATTATCGTCCTGAAAATTCCTATACAAGATAATACATGCATTATAAACTCGTCCTAGATTTAAAACAAGCCAATCAAATTATTAACCTAATTAATCAAATTTCAAATAAAAATAAAATACACATAACGATCAAAATAGACTAAAAACCAATCGAACTTTCAAGGTGTATAATAGTTTTACGATAAGTGTAAAATACATTAACCGATACGACAATAATAATAATAATAACTATGACACTCTTGTGGTGATCCAAAAGTACCGATCGACAAAATGGTTAACGGCAAAAACGAAACTTTCTCTCATTCGACTTGCTCTCACGTATAGACAAGAAATTACCCTAGGGAGAGATACACACTAGAAATCGACTTTGTACAACTAGTTTCTCCCCTAATTCGTGAACAACCAACTTACTTGATTGTACGTACTATGTATGTATGTATGTATGTATTGCGTGTGACCTGGTCCCTGTTTATATGCAATGATAATACTATTTTTTTTTTCTTTCTCTTTTGCTCTTTTGCAATGTTGGAAATGAGTATCATTCATGAAATATATACATATATCTATCCAACAACAGAGTCGTTCAGCTTTTTATTTCCCTTGAGTTTCCACGTTTTATATACATTGTCTCGAGGTAGTACCCAGAAACACTTAAAAAAGAAAAAGATAAAGAGAAAAATATTTTTTTAAAAAAAATAAATTTCAGTCTATTCTTAAGCGCTTTGGTTTCATTTCTATAACATGACCCTAGAAATACCATAATGAATAAAATTTTGATTTTATTTGATTCAGTTCATTTTAATATTTTTTTGTCTAAATCAAAGCATATTCTGTCTTAAAATAGTACAAATAATCTAAAAAGTCGCTGCAAAGTAGTCTCATAGTATAGCTTTTCATCAAAATTGCAAATTTTTTATAAGTAGAGGGTCGAGGCATCTAAAGCTACAGCTATGTACACAATATAAATATAACAAATTTTGATTTCTTTCATGGTAAAAAAAGTTAGTTTGTTTAATTTTTTCTTCTGTATCTGTTAAGAAATATGTTTTGGAAAAGTTGTTCGTAAAGTACTGCTTTACCTTGGACTAGGTGTTGAGATTCAAAAAAAAATAATAGTTATTTTTTTTTTGTTGAAAGCATAATTAACTCTAAGTCTTTTGTAAAGAAAATTTTAATTAAAATTAAGGAAAAAAGAAAGTAATGAATATACTCTTGTTATAGACGCTTTTAAATATTACGTTAAATATATACGGAAAGCTTAGCTACAATGTTATTTAAACTTTTTACATGCGCAATGTGTACAGATAATTTAAAAGTTTTTTTCACACTTTGAGACAAAATTTTTTAGTTCAAAAAAAACAAACGCAAAATTTAATTCCCGTAATTTAATCCTTAAAAGTCGTCCTACAACACAACCTAATCTCTTCAAATCAAGACTGAAGAGTCTGAGAATGCTTACTTTGTCTTCAAATACTAATAAAATAATTTTATTCTAACCTACTCGATATTAAAAAGTTCAATAAAAAAATAATGATAATCACACATTTATTTATCTATCATTAAGACCCCCGAACTTCTCAACCTTCCTCTCTCTTATTCGTCACCCAATAATTCACGAATTGCACGAACGAATAGTCATTGTTTGTTCTCTATCATTTTTTTTTTTTGTTTCGTCTCCAACCGGCTAGCCCTTTTCTACCACTTTCTTTTTTTTTATGTCGCTCACGTCCAGAAACTCATGCTCTTTCTTTCTTTCTTTCTTTTTTTTTCTAGTTTTCGTGCAAAGTAAGCGCGTTTACGGAAACGTTCAAACGAATGTAGGTCACACTACAAGCTTGAAAACAACACGAAAGCCCGCATATATACTGGTTCCAGTGTCAAGTCTTGTATACCAAGGTGTAAATGGTATTGTGCTATCTTTCTTTTTTTTTTTATTGTGTGAGGCTATGCGTATGTTTGCTTATGCATGTATATAAATGCTACGAAATTTTTATGTACTGCTACTACTACTACTAGTATACACGAGCATTTCGTCTTTCCTTCTATTTCATCTCTTTATTCACAAGTTTTTTTTTATCCTTTACTCGTTTTTCTTCTTTTTTTATTTTAATGAGATGCGGCTATTGTGAAACTTATCCAAGAGCTGAAATGTTGTTAAACGACGCTGTTGATTTCGAGCTTCCTTTTTTATCCACTAATTTTTAAAGTACTTAAAAATATAAATTTTTTTTATAAGATATTTTTATGCTGTTGTTGTTATTTGTTGTTGTTCTTGTTGTGATTTTAGTAAATTTATTATTTTTATTTTCTTATTCTTATTATTTTTAAGCAGACGAAGAAAATCACGATAAGTATTTAAATTAACGCTTTTAAATAACACTTTTACTTGAAAACAACCTCCTTTATTATATACTTATACCAAAAATTTTCATTGAATTATCTAAAAGTAGAAATTATACCTACATCGATGATGGCTATTTATAAAATTTTGTCAAAGCTATTGAATAAAGCTAATATTTTCAAATAAGAGGAGAGCATTCCAACTTGAATCAATATATTTGTAGTTTCTTAGAAAAGCATTGTATTATTTAATGAATATATATATTTTTATATTAACATTGTATATGGTTTTCGAATATATAAATAGCTCTAGATATGCTTCACCCACTATTTATTACATTTTTTATTTCTTTTTCTCGTCAATTTATTGAAACACATTCGTCATGTCGATAAAAAATTTAATATTTAAATTTAGATAAATTACTATTGATATGCTATAAATATAAAAATAAAATTTCCACTGGTTGATTTGAAAAATCTATTATCAGATTGTACAGTCAACAACAATCAATAGATTTACAATTACCCACATAAAGATTAAGTTTTCAACATTCCTGTACTATTAATACCAAAAAAAATACCAAATGCTCACTACAATCATTTCTACAAACATATAAAAAAAAAATTTTATCCACCAATAAACCTTTCGACCGAGCAATATAACACAAAAGTCAATGCGATTTCTATGTAAAAGTTAAAACCCTACTCTTATCGTATAGTTAAAACTAGAGTTTTACTATTATACATGTAGCCTTTGACCTTTTCAAGTTTGGCAAATACAAGTATATAGTTTTCAACATCAAAATAGGTATGCAATTGTTTAAATAGCTATATACATGTAGCTTATTGTGATGTTATTTAGAAGCTTGGGTTAACATAGACTTGACGAGTATGACGTGTGAGCTAATATAACTCGTTGTAGTTACGTTAAACTTGATGTAGTTTAATTACGTAATCAATTATTGGTGACTTTGAATTGACTGAAAATTTCTAGAAATTATTGGATCGATTTTCTCGAAATTTCTGATAGTTTGAAGGGTAATAAAATAATATTTGATTGTAAATTTAAAAAAAAAAATTTTTATGTTTAATTTAATATTAAATATGTTCCTTTTATTTGTGTTCTAGCACAATAGAAATAAATATGTCAAAAATTTCACCTGTCGCTTAAAATTTTTTAAAGTAAAGATTTTTCTAAAAAAAAAAAGCAAATAACAACAACATCAATGTAAAAAAAAAAAGAAAAAATAAAGAAAAATCGAACTCCCCTCTTTTTTTTACACTTCCCTTTTTTTCAAACAAGTAACCAACCCTTCTCACATCCTAACACTCGATTGCATCGTATAAGCACACTCTCGCGTTATAAATATATACCACTCGTCAGTAGCACGTTAAAAAAAAAAAGTCACGCTAGCATAAAGTAGAAAAATATCTCAAGAAAAAAAAAGAGAGCTTGCGAGAATTTACACGGATGATTAATAAAAAAATTTTACACTTCATCAGTTCGAGTTCACACACACATACACGCCCTCTTTTCCCTTCTTTTCCCTTTCTCACTCTTTTGTCGTAGCCACAGAAGAAGGTAAACCGGGAGAAAAGAGCCAATGAGAAGCGAGACACATACATACCCACGCGCTTATTAGATCGCGTAATATCCCGTAAGCTCGCGCGTGTGTGGCTTTTTATTTCCCTCCCACTTATTACTGATAGTAAAGACTCATAATGAAAGTATGAAGCTTGAAGATGAGCAGACCAACATTGATGTTACTGCTAACGTGTCGATTTTCTCCTCTTTCTCTTCTTTATCTTCTTCTTTGCTTTGCTAATTTTTTTATAAATTGTTTTACTCTACGGTGCGATTTTTATTTTATTTATATATTTGTTTAATTATTATTAGTTTTTAAGTTAGATTAATTAATTTTTGTCATTTGTACTATTTTATCAATTTTATTAATAATGTTCTCATTATTTGTTATTCTAACATTTTTAATATTACTTTTCAATTTATTATTACATTTTTTATATTACTATTTCAATTTTCTGTAAAGATATTTTTCTAATTAATTTTCTGGTATACCAATTCCCCTTGAACTACAAGTTTTTTTTTTCTTATCATTTGTTCATATTGATCGATCACCAAGATTATTTTTTATAATATTCTTTTTATACGTATTTCTCAAAATAAAAATAAAAAAAAATCAAACAAATAAATTCAAATATTCCATGCAATTTCATCAAATTCCATCAAGTTTTATAAAATAAAAAGAAAACAAAAAAGTAATTCAACATCAAACCAATCAAATACCAACAATCTATATCTCATTCACCACAATTCACAATTCGGTAATAAAAAATCTCGCAAGCTCAAGTCAAGCTTTTTCAACCAAACATACACAAAAGTCCATCATATATTTAAAAACACATCACTATACCATAATGATTAATAATTATAATTTTTACGAAACTTTACACACCTTTTACACTAATACATACACCACAAATACTTAACATCTCACACATACCACAATTAAAGCACAGTAATATCTTCATCGTCAAAAATCCACCGCAAGCTCACACTACACATACATACACATATGCTCATTCGAATGCAAATCCTCAAGGCGTGTACGTCTGTATATTGTGTATTATATCTCAAGATTCTCTCAGCCGTGAATTCGGGCCATCGGAAAGTGTCGGAAGCCAAAGTGAGCAAAAAAGAGAAGAAAAGAGAGACAGAGAAAGAGAAGAGCGGTATAAAACAAAGAGTGCATTACCACCACCGAAAGGAGGGAGGGATGTGAGTACACACCTGCTTTATATGTCTGTACGTATTGGGTGAGAGAGAAAAGAAGATAAAGATAGATTGAGAGAGAGAGAGAGAGAGAGAGAGAGAGAGAGAGAGAGAGTGTGGTAGCTTGTACATACGTTTCTCATATACCGGATAAGTAGAAGGGAGATGGAGGGTGTGGAGATATGTGTGTATGTGTAGTGGGGATATGAGACTGCGCGACGACAACGAGCAAGTAGATCGTAGTATTGGATGGTATATGTACTGTGTGTGTTCATGTGTGTGTATGTAAAAGAGGGGAGTCATGCAAGCTGACTTGGAAAGCTATAGCTAGCTATAGCTGTAGTGGAAGATGGATAAAAGAGTGGGGAGAGCGTAAGAGTGAGAGAAAGAGAGCTTGCGGATGAGGTAGTATATAAAGAGAGGGGATAAAAGCGAGGTGGGAGAAAAGAGAGGGCGAGAGTTGGTATATTTGCGCAGGGTCGCGACGAATAGGGCGGTAGTATCGTCGCGGCAACCGTCGCGTTCGTATCTCCCTCCCAACATCGTTGTCGGATATACATATATATGTTTGAGTATACATAAAATATATTAAGTTTATATATATTGTATATGTATACGTGATAATAAAATATTTTGATGCTGCTTATTGTGTGGTGTCGAATGTGAATTATGATAGAATAGATGGATAATAAGAAAGATATAATATAAAAGCAGCTTCATAAAAAAAAGCACAACGATTGAGTTTTTGTTTTCTTTTTTGTGATTGAAAAAAAAAAAATATATTTGCCGGTTTTACTCTTTATGTGTGTGTATATATACTTTCGCGTAAATTATATACTTATATTTTTACGTGATTACAACACGTAGGTTATATCGAAAGATAAAAAGCTTGAACTTGCGGCTTTGAAATTAGCCGGTTTTGGTTAGAATGTATTAGAGATTGATTTAGGAAGATAAAAAGAGAAGAACGAGATATAATAATCGTAAGAGAAGGAAGTTTTTAAAGAAGAGAAGGAGAAGAAGAAAAAGCGACTAGTGTGGCTGTCATATATATATATATATTACCCGACAGTGCGCAACGGCTGTTGAAATATATTAATAGAAAGTTCTGAGAGATTCACTCACATACATACATACATACATACATACGCGAGCTTGCGCGCGCCAACAGCAGCAGCTCTGAGAAAATTCTTGATCTCTAATCTTTTTTTTTTTGCTCTATGTGCTTTAAAGCTCTGGTATACGAGCTTTTTGAAATATATGATATTGTAAAATAAAAGACGCTGTGTTGTGTGATATTTTCTTTTTCTTTTTTGAAATACGTTGTTTATACGTATTTATACAATATGTGACGACAAGAATGAAATGCTTAAGGTCATAATATTGTTAATTGAAAAAAATGTAAGCTGGACAATTGCTGGTTTTGAAAATTTGAAAAGAATAAAAGAAAAAAAATTGTGAGATAATTTACAGATATTGTGATTTAAAGAAGCGGAAAGATTAATTCAAGAAAAGGAAGAAGAGTGAGTAGATCAATCAAGATGATTATTATTGATGTATCTACTAGCTGTTTTTTTTTCAAATATATGTTAAAAAAAGCTTGCAAAAATTATTCCTATGTTTATGTTTGTTTATTTGTGTTATTATTTGAATGATACAACTTGACAATATTGTGTGTGTACTTATTTTTTTTCGATTTTTAAATGCTGTTTTATGTGTATGTATCACCTGATTATTATTTTGTTTCGTTCGTTATACTTTTATTTTATTTATGGTTGTGTGAGATATGACGAGGATGGATCGCTGAGAAATGTTTTTTTTTTGTATGACCCGCGCAAAGTCTACTAAGTATATGTGATGTGTAGGTTTATAAGAAGATTCGATGAGGATGTGATTCTTTTTACGATTTATTTTTTACCAACTCTATCTGTTTCTTTTTCTGACTTTTATATTTTTTTATGCTCAAGGTTTTTTTTTTTTTGGTGATTTGGTCTTAACATTTTTTTTGCTTCTGATGCTAAAAAAGGACTTTTGTGTTTGCTAGGGTGATATTTTTTTTTATTTTTTTTTTTCTACTATACCCTTGCCTATGTCTGCCCTGTGGTGATGTGATTTCCATTAGACGTTGATAAAGCATGACGAATTATCCAATTTTATTTTTCTTTTTTTATTTTACTTTCAAGAATGATTTTTTGTGTTACTTTTTCTTTTTTTTTTTTTGGTAAAATTAAAATTGATGTTAAATTTTTTGAATTATGAAAATAATTGATTGACATAAGGTAAAAGAATTTTTTGTATTAAAATGATAAAAAACTAAAAAGTTATAGAATATAAAAAATAAACCGAGTAAAGTTACATAAACAATTCGTTAAATGTACAATGTAATTAAATATTAATTATTATCTGATTTTAATTTACAAAATTAGATTAAACATATATTTCGGTGATTATATTTAAATAGACATTAAGAAATCTTGCCTCTGTTTCCTGGCACAGAAAACTTAATTTAATTTATATGCAATCATAAACTTTCAAAAAGCACACACCAATACAACTTTTCATTAGAATATATATATATATATATATTTAAACTTGATAAATGTCATTATCAATTAAACTAATTTATTACCTTCCAAAATTACTATTATTATCAAGCTTCTGTTTCAATAAAAACAAAGAGATAAGCTTAAAAATAATCAAAAAAATATTTCCAATAATTTATCAAATTGTTACAAATACAATATTTAAACAATATACACATCGTGAACAGCTGTTACTATATATACACTAAAATACATACAATTTTCACACCATCTATTTTTAAGGCAAATATTAATTATAGATATATCGTAATAGTATATAAAGTACATATACAGCAATGTTTAAGTTTGCTAAAGCTCCTTCTCTGAATAATAATATCTTAAATAAACTTACTCGTTAAAAAAAAAAACATTCATAATCGAAATTTCATTCCGGTTATAAGATAATTTTCAGCTTAAGCTTCTATTCTTCTATGAAGTGCAAACTATATATATATATATATATATATATATTCACATGATGATCTTGGATAAAATTGAATTAGAAGTAAGAGTGTATTTATTTAATGTTAGCTAGGGTTAGTAGCTTTTACGATTATTTAAACGACCAGTTTCTCGAGGAGAGGCTACTATCTACTATACTAATCCGGCTTTACCTTTAACGAAAACTTTATCTTAACAAAACTCTATTGTTTCTTTTATAGATTTTATCTTAACACTCTATTATTGAAATTATCTTAATTCTTAAATCTTCGTTATTTTTAATTGAAGATATAATTTAACATAATTTGTAACTGATATTTTTTTTACAATTAATTTATACATGTATATTCGTCGACTTAGATCTAAATCCTAAATTACGTGTCTTACCATACTCGTCTGTAACTACTTAAACCTTATCCATACTCAGATTTCCACTCAATCAATCTTATCATAAGTGTGTCTCAGCTCATCTGAACTGTTGTTTCATATCATCTTATATAAAAGTTACGACTTCCAATTATTTGTCAATTCTATTAAATCAAATTTCTAAATACTTTAATGTCTTAGAAGTAAATAAAATAAGATTAAACGTATTAAACTTCTAAACAAAATTGATAGATTAATTTTCTATTAATTATAAACAATTAAACTAATTTATCATCTCTCCCTCTCCTTTCATCCTAAATTATAAAAACACATCCTATTTATCATGAACGATATTAACCTTTACTATTTTTCAAAGTCTTACTAAATCATCTAAAAGTATCCTCTCTTTTTTCATACACACCAAAGTAAGCTTTCTCTTTTTTTTCTAACGTGCAAAAGCTGCTTTTCACGCGTCACATGCATTTGGCATCGTCATCGTTTCTCTGACACCTCCCTTAGTTTTCTTTCTTCTTACCATCTCCTACACTCGATTTTTCATCGAATCGAACACTAAAAAAGAAAAAGTAAAAAAATAAAAAAAAAAATGGTACAAAGCTTATATATAAGAGTATAGTCTATATATCGATTTTCACTTTTCACATTTTCGCGGTCACACACACTCGAACTAGCAAGTGAGCCATATATATATATATATATATACTATATGTATAATACAAAAGGAAGAGAAAATCGAAGTGGATGATGGAAACATGAGAAAAGAGAGAAAGAGAAATAGGAGGAGGCTACGAGGAGGAAAAGGAAAATAGAGCTTGTAAGAGCTGTAGTGTACACTGGAGCGTAAAGCCACAGCGTTAACTATATATCAACTATATAGAAAGAGAACAATGTTATTTTGTGTCGAGCTTTTGAAAGCTGCTTTGTCTCTCTTTCTCTTTCTCTCTCTCTTATACACGTACATGTAGATACTATACGTATCAATACTTGGATCAATTATTCTCCTCCTTCTCCTTCTCTTATTTCTCTGACCCTTCTGAGATTCATGGGAGAGTATAGAATGTTCTGGGTGAGAATACGAGATTCGAATAGTTCGTATATATGTATGTATGTATGTATAGACGATGAGAGGATCCTTTGTTAGAAAGACGAATCTAAAGCACGAGGTGCTTATTAACTTTCAAATAGCTTCGATTGCCCTATCTCTATCTCTATCTCTATCTCTATCTCTCTCTCTCTCTCTCTCTCTCTCTCTCTCTGTGTGTCTCTCTCTCTCTCTCTCTCTCTGTCTCTTTGTACGTGATTTCAATTTCGTAGAATTAAAGATAGACCACTCTTTTACTTAATACTTTATTTTCTTCCTTCTTTTTTTTTTAAATCAGTGAGAAAAAGTAATACTGTGGTATTTGCATATTAATTAGAGCTTGCAATGAGCTTTTATAAAAATTTAGCAAACTAATGAGAATTATGACAAACGGAATAATTCAATTAACATAATGTACCTAACAATTAACAGATCTTAGAAGATTGACCTCTTAAAAATATCCTAAACACGTTTAAATTCATGCTTATGTAAATACAAGAGCAAATCAAGCTTACTTCAACGTCGTTGTCATTCCATAGTGTATAGTATATAGTACAGTCTATGTATGTATATATATGTATATATACTTGATTGTAAATTCGCAAGCACTACCGGATGCTTGTGGACGGCTGAGTTCTGTCTTGGCCACCACACAGTGTGGGTGAGCCTATTGTTCGTGACGACAACGACGAGGGAAGAAGCTCTCTCTTCGTGTGCTTCGGGGGATTTTCGTCGTTTCCGGAATTTTGGTTGCTTTTTCTCTTTCTCTCTATACGCTACTCGTTATCATAATTACACCTTCGTGTTGAGTTTCTTTTTTTTTTTTTATCTTTTTTGGGGGGTGGGGGAGAAGGTTAACGAGTAGTCTTGGTTAGATTTTTTTTTTTTTTTTTTTGGATGAAAGAAATGGGCGTGTTGGGATTTTTGTTTTGAGGTTTATATTTTGAGATTTGTAAGGAATAATTTTTTTTTTGTTTGATGCTTGTATGTACGTGAGTGTATGATATACCGAGTATTAAATAATATATTTTTTTTAAATTTGGTAAGTTAAGCGCATTAACTTATTTTATGTATTTTATTTTTTATAATGTAGTACTGAGCGTTGTATAATACTTGTTTTTATTTTTATTTTCTGTTATTTTCAGAGCGTAACGTAACTGTAAAAAATTTGTATTTTTATATTCTTAATTTCTTAAGCTAATTTAATATACTTTATTGTTTATTATTGTACATTTCTATTGTGTTTATGATTTAATAAAAATTTTATTTTATGTTAATTAACATTTTGTGTGTTTTACGTTTATTTTAATCCTACCTCATCATTACTTTGTTTTAGAAGCATGAAAATTTTGACAATATGATTTTTTATATATATGTTATGTTAATATAAGTTAATTATCTTGAATTTTTGAAACGTATAATATTTTTACTAATTAAGCATAATATTTTTTAAATAGAAAAATAATCCTATAATTTAACGTGCTCTGGTATACTCTCAACTTTACTAAATAAATTCTTTTTCGTAAAATAATAATCTCATTTCATATTTAATTTTAACAAACTTTGAAAAAAATAATTTCAAACAAAGGATTTCATCTTTCGCTTGACTTAAGCTTTAATAAATCCTGCATTTAAAAAACTTTCAAGAACTTTATTACATCTCAGTTAAAAAAAAAATAATAATAAAAAGTAAAAAAAAATTAATTATTTCCTTAATCCCTACGCAATCACAAAAATATAATAATTCAGTTCCAACTACCTATATACTTATACATCACAACATACATCTTGATCAAACAAAAATCTTACAAGCTTTTTCCAAAAAAGAAAAAAAAAAAGAATTCTAACAAGAATAAAAAACTTTCATCGTCAATGTCAGATTCGATAACTACTGGAAAATTAATAAATCTACATGTCACAACTCATCAAGTGGCATATCAACACACACATACACACACACACACACACACACACACACACACACACACACACACACACACACACACACACACACACACACACACACACACACACACACCACTTACAAAGACCCACTCCTACAAAATCTTACACACATACAAAAATATACAAGTAGTACACATACATTCTTAGCCCTACATCATAGTACATATATACATATAAGGGTAAAAAGAGGGGGTAGCAAGGGATCACAGGTCAAGGTCATTTAGCCCTCTCGACACGTACATATTCATCTTGTAGTACGTATGTATGTATGTATGTAGGGGCGCGCTCTCAAACACTAGTACAGAGAGGGTAAAAAAAAAAAGTGAAGCGCACACCAGCCGACGCGACTTGATAATATACAAGTGGAATATGCCGAGGCCAAACGTTAAAAAAGATAGAGAGAAAGTGTAGTATCATATATATATGAGAGCTAGACTAAAGAGTCTCGTCGACACTATATATATATAAGCGACCGAAAGCTCGCGAGCGCGCGCGGCCTCTTTTATACACACCTGCAAGCTCTTACTAGTGTCCGATTAACTTTTTGATGTGTGTATACGTGTGTATGTATGTGTTGGACTAGAAAGAAAAAAGAAAATAAGTTTAGAGGAAGAAAATGTTAAGAGGGGTTTTTGGTCTTTCTCTTCTCTAATCATTACTAAAATGCGTTCTTGAACGTTAATACACACATACATACATATAAACACACCTGATACCACATACGTACATACATACATACATTAGCAACACGTTTATGTACATGTCAAGTATGTTGTTTGCTACATACACACACACACACACTCTCCACAGTACTCGATTCTCTGTTATATAGCCTGAGGCTAGTGTATATACATGTATTTATGTGTGTGTGTGTGTGTGTGTGTGTGTGTGTTTACCGTCGGCTTATCTTCCTTCTCTTTCTCTATAGACTATATAGGTGTACCCTTCATTCTACAACCACAAATTCCAACACTCAATCTTGGCCTCTTGGTGTTCATCTCTCTCTAAATCTCTTCTTCCCTTTCCCTCTCCACCATTCGGTTTATCTCATCTAGGCAAAGCGTTATGGAATCTAGATTTTGTACTGCTTTATCTTGTATTTTTATATTTTCTCTCTTTTTCTTTTTATATGGTCTTCAATCGTTTTCTTATTGTTATCACTGTTTTTCTTTTTTATTACTTTTCTATCTAATTTTCTACGTCACTTTTAGTTATCTTTTTTTTTCGTGTTTTTCTTATCTCTTCCGACTTTTGATTTTGATTGACTTTGTCATTTTTCTTTTTTTTTTTTTTTTTTTTTTTTTTTTTTTTTTTTTTTTTTTTTTTTTGTTGTTTTTTTTTTTTTTTTTTTTTTGTATATGTATTTTTTTTTTTTTTTTTTTTTTTTTTTTTTTT
>JAPYZE010000776.1:0-40353 GCA_030522805.1 Leptomastidea abnormis
TATCGTCATAAATCGAGTCTGTTGATTTTTTCTCATAAATTATAGTAATTTTTACTATAATTGTGATAAAAATTATTATATCGAATTCTCAGTGTAGAAAAACGTCATATTAATCAAATAAATTAGAAAAAGTAAAAAAATAAAAAAAAGAAAGAAAAATTAAAATTCCGTAACAGGTCATGCGAAATCCCGATAATGAACAATTTTTTTTTTTTTTAATTTTTTTATTCTTTTCTTATATATGCCTTGTAATTTTCTGAGCTGACAAAAGCAGGCGTCTAGCGCACGTAGCTTTTTTTACAGGCGCGTCTGGAATGAAGGGGGTTTTGGGTGGGGGGAGGAAGGGGAATGGAGCTCAAATCGTTTCTTGCTCGAGCGCTTAAAAATAATGAAGTCACAATGAGAAAGAGAGAGAGCTTGGAATTTCTTCTCGTTACCGATTTTAGCGATTTAACTGGCGATCTCTTTCAGAACAGAGAGAAAAAAAGCTTTTTTTCTTTTTATTTTTTTTTTTATTATTCGTTTACTTTCAGAGGAGCAAAAAAGAAGAGGGAGAAGAGGGATGCTTGATTTTTTTGAAAGAAGTAGTCTACTTTAAAGAAATACTTTTTTTTTGCTCTCTTTTTGAAAAGTCGGGGTAGTTATCAATAGCCAAGAGTATTAATTAAAAAGTAATTGAATTTTTTTTTTTTTTTTTTTTTTTGTTGAATTTCTCACCGAGACGACGTCTTCTTTATATTCAATCTACTTTTTTTTCATTTTTTTTTTGTATAATTATGCAAATTCTACATCTTAGTTAACTTTATATAATTTTTATCAATCAAATTTTTATTTAATTAAATTTAAAAAATTTTTATTAAAGTTTATACTTTTAAAGTACCATTGAAAAGTATCTTATTTAATCTCTATTATTCAAACAACAAAATCTCATAATTTACTATAAGCATATCCCTCCCTAAAAAAAAGAAAAAAAAATAGATCCCTGATAATATGCAAAACTAAAAAATCTTTCTTTTATTCTCACTAAAACCCTCTTATTCTTTCTCCAAATTTGACGCGACGTCAAAGCACACACTTTTTTTTTTTTTTTTTTAAAAGCCAAGAAACTTTACGACAAGAAGCAAAGTAGAACCTATTGTCATTCTTATAGCCCTCCCTCGTCTTTTTCTTTTCTTTTCTTTTCTTTTTATCTTCCACAAGATAAAACCTGTCAAGGCATCAGATAAAAAAAAAGAAAAAAAACTTAGCTATAAATTTAAAAAAGTCAAAAAACCACAATAAATATTCATATCGTTCTCTCTTATTTTTGTTACAGGTAATCGCATTCATCTGCGGCGTCTTTGTAGTGCTGCTAATGATAATGGGCCTAATATCAACAGATTGGCTAATGGCACAGGGTTGGCGTCAGGGTTTATTCGCTCATTGCATACAAGAAAATGCACCAACGCCACTGCCTTTTAATATCGTTAATTCACCTGGATGCTATCCTGCACGAGATGTTGGTCTGTATATTATATACCCATGATTATCATTTTTAATTTTTTTACGTTATTTCATATTAAAAACGTATTTTGAATTTGCGTAAAACGATTGACGCTTTCTTTAAATATATAGATGATATATAAAATATATAGACCTCGAGTAAAATAAGCGACAAATTATTTCAACATATTTCCTTCTCGCTTTATATATAACTATATACATATGAAACTTTGAATTTTCTTAAATGCATTATAAAGTTCGTGATGCTGTGCGCTTTAAGTTTACACAGAGTTTAAATCATTTTAGTTGAGCTAACGATTTTTGAAATTTCTAACTTATATAGCGAGAATTTCTATTGTAAAACTTGATAATTTTGACTGAAAGTTGTTTCGAACGTTTATTATTAATATCGTGTAAATTATTTGAAATTTCTTGAGATTATAACGAATGAATAGAATGAAGAGCTTGCATGTAGTACTATTTGTTATAAGGTGTTTCTACTGAAATAAATGGGTTTAAGATAGAAAATTTAAAATAATCAAATTATTAACGAAATTTACGCACTTGAGGATTTTGTATAAATGGGAAATCGTTTATGTAATTAATTAAATGATTTGTACATACATAAATTATTATTCGAATATTTATGTACATAAATATAGTAATAAAATAAAATAATTTTTTATAATTTTAAAATTTGGATGATTTATTTGCTGGTGAAACATTATATTTTCAATTAAAATTTGTTGATCGACGCGATTAATTACAACGCGTAATTTTTAATCACAAAATATTAAAAGCTCAATTAAAAATTTAATGATTTTCATGATGATAAAAAATATAAGTATTCGCGTAATAATTTATGCTATTAAAACATCAATATACATTATTTTATATACCATGACGTAAGCAACAAATATAATATATAAACAAATCCTATAAAAATCAAGTATTTTTTGTACACTAAAATTAAATCTCTCCTACACTTATCCGCGATTAAAAGATTGAATCAATGATATAAAATAAAAATTAAATTGTTCGTGTTTACAGGTTACATAAAAGCAGCAGCGATACTTTGCGTGGTATGTTTAGTAGCCGACATAGCAGCCACGATACTTACGGCCTTGGGATTAAGGACGCAGGACCACAGTAGCAAAAATAAATTCTATAGATTTGCCGTTATATGCATGGGAGGAGCACGTACGATAATCATTATTACAATTTTTTTTAAAAATGATTTTTTTTTTCAATGAGCTTTTTAAGCTTATTACTTATCTGTTGTTTGATTTTTATATTTTTTCAGTTGTCTCCCTCCTAATAGCTCTGGTTATCTATCCAGTATTTTTTGCTGCTGAACTCAATTTCGGTAAGTTTATTTATTTATTTTTAAATGTTAATTTATAATCGGCAAGAAAAGTTTGAATTTATTTATAACTTCCATTAAATGTATAACAAACTAATTTAGTGTTTGTTTGTTATTTTGTTGTTCATAAATTGTTCAAAACTAATTTGTTGCATAAATAATTAAAATTACAAGTTTCTGGTTGAACTATCAATTTTCCTTTTTTTATTAAAAATAATTATTAATTAATTCATCAAATTTTCATGCTGATATATATGTATACAGTATACGGGATAGAATTTAATAATTTCACTTAATACACTTACTTTAGTTCATTTCGGAATATATAAAGCCGATATTCCTCTCGCTTTAAATTTCATATTTTTAGTTAAAAATTCCAAATATCAAACTTGATATATAACGCCGTATAAATTGAAAAACTATTTTAATAATATTCTATTCATGACTTGTCAATTATTATTATTTTAAAGTTCTTGCTAAATTTCGTAGATTATATGAAATGTTTAAAATTTCAGAATACGTGATATAAATTTATAATTATTATAAATTATTCTTTATTTCCATGACGTTCACGTAAAATTAAAATCTTAAAATTTCAATTTTATTTCAATTCATTGTATTACATTCCTTTTCTGTAAGGTCTCCAATGGCTGAGTCTGTAGTGCGCTAGTTTCGTAATTCACAAATCGTGGGTTTGATTCCTGGCGTATCTTAACTTATTAGTCATTGTGCGAGCTCTCGTATGCCAAAATACATTCAAACGAATGTCAAAATGGCTTCATTCAATATTCAAAAATAAGTTCAGAGTATAAAGTTGTTTGTTCTTTTTTTTTTTTCATTTTGAAATTAATTATTAATGCATCAATATTCTATGCATATTATGTTACAAATTTACATATTATTCTCTTTTATCTAGAATTACAGACTTAGTCTAAAAGAATCTATCATAAACATAAAAAAAATCTATAACAATAATTTCATATTATCATTTATCTTTACAGGTAATCGTCCAATATGGGAATTTGGTTGGGCATACGGTGTAGGCTGGGGTGCAGCAATATTTTTATTCGGTGGTGCAATCCTATTAATGTGCGACAAGGAAAGCGAAGAAATTTATTACAAGGAACGTAAAATCGTACGCGACGACGTAGCCACCGGAATGTTAAACGCCAACAATTCACTCGGTCACAACAGTTCTATGTTGAACTCCTCAGCAGCAGCTGTAGTTCATCATCAACAGCAACAACAACAACAACAAAATCAACATCATCAACAACTACAACATCAACAACAACTACAACATCTTCATCCACAGCATCATGCCCAATTAGCTCAGCAACAGCAACAACAACAATACCATCATTACGGTACCGCGAGAAGCGGTACACAGCTCGCCTAGTGGCATTGCTCCCTGCCCGACGTTGTTCTCTAGGGCTGAGCCCGCGTAGTATCCAAAAATCTGCTATTATTATTAATAATGATGATAGCCGAATTAATATCGGCAAGGTTATTATTAGCAGCTAAGGATATTATGCGCGCTTTGCCTGGCCGGCCACCAACACCACCAACACCACCACCACACTACTACTACTACACTATTAGCAGAATACAGATGTTGCTAATGCAGCAACAACTAAGACGACACAAGCTAACGTTTGGAAATTTTGTAGGAGGAGGAGGAGGATGTAGCAGCATCAGCAGAAGAAGAAGAAGAAGAATAATAAGGTTTAATATTGACAGGCTTCAACAACAATCATACCACTATTATGCAAACGATCCGAGGATACATTATCGTTCTTGTTCATCCTCATTATCGATCCTATTATCATTATTAGTATCGATTTTTACTTTTGTAAAATCGATCCTATACGTAAATTATCTTAAACACCTGTCATCCGTCCTCATTGTCATTATTACGTCGCGATTTGTCTACTGACACTTAGCTCATCCCTCGCGAGATTCTAAACAGTCTTATATTATTGAATTTTTTTTTACTTGGATGCAAGACGTTTGCTTGGCTTTTATATTATGCGCTTTTTAGCTTTTAACTTTTGTTTTTACTTGTGCAGGATGAGATAAGAATTTGATAACAGAATTTTATTAGGTGGTAAGCTGTTACTTGTATGCTCTATACACTGCCATAAAGTTTAATTTGTTTGTTTGATTTTTGATTTTTTACAAATGAACTGACACAAACAAGTGCCATGGAATTTTATAGATTTGTTAGATTTTGAAAGATGTGTTTACAATTGCTAAAAACTATATAATAAAAATAAAAAATGGAACATCTTACAAAGTTCAGTTTGTATATTTGTTTCAAACTTGTTATAGACTTTCAAGTTTTGAAATACATATCTATCAATAATGTATACTTTTGAACACCCGCTTACAAGTTATATTTGCTCAGTTACTTATCGCGAGAGATGGCTTGTTAAAGTTCAGTTAACTTTGAAGACTGATAAGTAAATAGATATACGTTTCGCATTTGGAACGACGTAAACCTTAAGGTGGTTGTATTAATTTAATATTTTTTAAATGAATTTAATAAAACTTGAACGTAACGTAAATAAATTTAATCCAATAAATATTGTAATTTAAAATTTATAAATGATAAATAAGTAATATTAAAAATTTATGTACCTCTGTGCATTGACTTTTTAAAGACTCAAATTGGAAAACAGTTCAAAATAATGTTACAAACAAAAAAGAAAAAAATTCTGTAACAAAGATCAATATTAAACAAAACGTGTTGTGAAAGTTGAAAAAGACCAGCGGCACAGTTTCAAAAGTATAACTTTTCAAATGTTAAAGTTTTTGAACAAAATGTACGAGATGAAAAGTAAAATTCTAGTTTGTCAATATTTCAAAACTAGCTTAAATATCTATATACAACGTAATCTTTATTTTTAAAATTTTTATTTAATTTTTTACAATCAATAGATTAACCAATTTGATACAACCACCTTTTATTAAGTTCGTATAAAGATTTATAATAAACGAATTATCGTCCAGAGAAAAAACGCATTACTGCCGCTAGAAAGCACAGTTTTAAATATTTGACCATAAATATTATTTAATATGAATGCATCGATGTTGTTTTTAAAATAGAATTTAAAGCTGATAATTTACGTAAGATAGTTATCTACGTAAAAATATGGTTCCAAAATATTGAAATGTGCCTAAAAATAAAGCAGTGTTTTTAAAGTATCGTCTCATTGCTCAAACTTCGATAAAAAAAAAGATACAATAGTCTGTCTTTCATTCGTCAAACATACGAAGCTAAATAAGCCAATCGTCATATAACTCGCGTTCGATATGACATTAATCTCTTATCACATCACATACTAAAATCATTAGAAATAAAAAAAAAATCTTGTAACAGCAGAAAAGCTTAATAAAAAAAAAAAGCCAAGCAAACGAACCGTGACATCCTATCGACTCATTCACAACTTAATGTCAAAATTTGAATCGAGCTTTTATATTGTAGCACGACCATCAGTCAATCTACAATTAGCCAATCGATCAAAAAATATAATCAACAAGGTAAAAATGAAGGCACACTTTAAGTCGTGCTACTTTAGAATATTCCCTGATCCTTTTTATCTCTATCACCATTTCATGACCTCATATCTTCAATCTCGCTGGCTCTTCACACTTGAACAAAATTTAAAAAAAAAAGTTGTAAAAAATTTGTTATTTCTTTGAATTTTTACAAAATTTAACTTCATTTTTTGTAAGCCTAAGGAAGTTTGATGTTGATGCATTTTATTTATTTAAAGATTGGATGATTTTTATTTGAAAAAAATATATATAAGCTGAAGCTTTACGCGCTTTACGCAGGCAATTCAATTCGTGGGCAATTAACTCTGAGCTGCAATACCCGCTCGAACGCGATCGAATCTAATTAAATAATATTTTCTTAACCCCTTTACATCTTCTTCTTCTTTCATTTTTTATCTAGCTGAAAACCTTAAGAAGATTTAGTCGTTTGATGTTTTGGACTTTATCGGATTAAACTTTTAGCCTGTTTTTCCAATCAATTAGCGAATTTTTTCTCTTGGGTGTTAAATCGATCGTTAAAACAAGATGATCCCCTAATGGAAACGCGATTTTAGAGTAGACAAGATAGGTACACTGTATTTTTTACGGACTTTTATAAAAAAATTGTACAAAGAAAGATTTATCTTTTTCGTGATTCAATCTTTTTTAACAAGGAATCAAGACAATAAGTTTATTCAGATATTACAAATGAAAGACATCTCATTGTTAGGATTTTTCTTTCTCAACCTTCTCTCATTATAAGCCTTTTTTTAGTATATTATAATTAATTATCAATGTCCCTCACAGATATTTTAATTAAAATTTTAGTATCTGTTCAAAATATTTTATTAAATTTGAATAGATATTAATTATATTAGTCTTTGCATGGCCAGTAAAATTAAAGGCAAATAAAAATCGATTTTTTCAAGGAAATGCGAGCATTTTATCTCATATTAATCAAAATTGAATTAGCTCATTAGTACTTTTTAAAAAAATTGAAATTGATCCTCCAAAGTTTCTCATCAGCATCAATCTTCCTCATCGCTGATCTTTCAAATTTTTTTTCTTTTCTTTTTATACATTTGACTACAAAAGAGAAAAGAAAACTGTACAAAAAAAGAAAAAAAAAATATCTCGGGATAGTTTGAAAAGAAAAAAAAAAGAAAGAGTCACAAGGAATGACGTTATCGACAACTTAAGCCCATTTAATGAAAATCGAGTAGTCCCGTGTGCGCAAAAAAGTGGAGCAGAGAAAAAATTCTATATACCTAAAACTGGCACGGATAAAACCGATGAGTAATCAACTTTTATATTTTGACTTATCGATAAAACCTTCGCTTGATTTTAATGTATTTCGGCTCTTGTAATACAAAGAAATTAAAAAGATATGAAAAGTTAACAGAAAAAATTTATAATAGCATGGAATTTCGTTTTTTTTAGGCTACTAGATGTGAACCTTTTTTTTTAAAAGCCAGATCATCGCGACCTTTCTATACCCTCCTTCTAAGCCTATCCTCAAACCGTGCTGAAATTTAATTGACCTTGTTTCATTATGACTATTATTTTTATTTAATATAAACGATAATCACTGTGTATACTTTGTAAATCTTTTCTTAGTGGATTTAAGTTAATTTATTCGATTAAGCATAGATCTATGCTCTATTTTGCTTTTGTATATGTACGTATAAGCGATATTTTATATTACATTATGATTACATTTAAGATTTTTATTTAGGAAAGTGCGTTTAATTATATTTTTTTTTTAGTCGCAGATTATTTATAATTCAATCATAATTTTATTTGTGTTGATGAAAAAAAAATAAATTTTTTTCAAAGATTTTTTTTTTAAAAAAAGGTATAACTCATGCCAAATAAACTTATGACATATATTAAATTATCATTTAAATTTCTACATTTTGTTACCGCTTTTTTGTATCCTAAGCGTGGCATTATCATTGCAAATTTAAAAAACCATCGCTAAAAACAATTTTAAAATATTTGCGTAAAATTAATTTATGTACAACAAAGTTTACAATGATTTAGCCAAACAATAATGTTTAAAAGCACAAAAATTTCAAAGAAAAGCGACACTTGTAAACGGGCATTAATCGTTTTAAAGTATCCAGCAGCGCTCGCGTTTGAAACTGCCTAAAAGAGGCCTCCTCCAATATTCGCTATATACCTTTCCCAATAACCCATTTAATTAACCCCATTATATTTTATACCCTATATCCTTTTTCTATATACATTCATCATCGTCGTCCATCTTTCTCGTCGAAGAGGAGCCACGATTTTCTTCACTTGCATTATATATAATATCGCCCACGTCACATAAACGCCCAAACACTAAAAAAAAAAAGAAATCGACAATATATATGCTCTTTATTGTCGATTACATCCCGGATGCAAAATCGCAAAGGAAAGTGGAAGGAGCAAAGAGAAGATTAGAAAAATAAGAAAAGCAAGTGCCGATTTTATATCGGATATGTGCGAAATGAGAGATTGTACAAGTGCGCGGAATAAAAAAAAAAGAAACGAATAAGCGTAGTGTTCGAAATAAAAGTGTGATTAGAGGCAGCTCGGGCAGGTTTATATATATATATATACGTTTATATATATATTTACCGATCCACCAAAAATCGGTTGACGATGAAAGACATAATAAATTAAAAAAAAAAAAAAAATGAAGCATCGATATGTATAATGACACAAACACATATTATGTTAACGCATATATACATATTATGTATTATAAGCGGTGCTCGTATAATGTAAATATAATATATAGAGATTTTATATATAAAAAATATTTGTAATGAAAGACGAAGAAGAAGAGAAAAAAAAGAAGACTTTGCAAAAGTGCGTGGGGTGATTGATTAAAAAAAAAAAATTGAGACGAAATTCTATATCGACTCAAGCTGTACCAAGGATATAATCTAAGGCTCATAAAGATTATTGCTTTGTAGTGATAGATTAAGTTTTTCGTCTAGAAATTTAAGGGGCTTTTAATCGATAGTATATAATATACTATTTTATATTTTTTATTTGTTTGTTTTTTTTTTTACATTATACGTATGTACATCGATTTGAGATAAAAACACACACACACGAGCAAGTCACTGTGATTTTGCTATTAATTGTCAATTGTTAAGAGATTATATTGATACACATACAAGTTGCGAGGATTACATAAAAAAACGATTTAGATTATTTTGCGCGTATTGCAATTGATCGAAATTTACTGCAATTTATATATTACTGCTGTAGCGTTGAAGCTATATATTTTTTTCTTTTTGGTTCTTTTTTTTATGACAAGTATATACTTTATGTACATTACGCTATTATAAATATAAATCTTTGAATTTGAACAACTATTGATTATAAGTAGTAGATTTAAGTGCTAAGGGCTATTGCGAGTTGATAAACGATTTTTCAATTTTTTTTTTATTTTATTTGAATTTGTTATTAATATGCGAATCGTATACGCGATAAAGTATTCGATATTAATTGACAATTTAACGTTCCCTCCTTTGTAAATTTTTACAAAGACTTATATATAAATAATATAAGTATAAAGCTTACGTATCCATTGTACAATAATGTCAACCGGTATTTTTATTATACTTGGTAAAAACTTTAGAGTTTCTATAATTCGATCGAGCGTTTAGAATAACACGATAAAATCTTCCGTAATTAGAATTAACTTTTTTTTTTTTAATTTTATTTCGATGTAGTTTATTATTAATATATAAATACATACATTTGCTATAATATCGTTGATGCGTTTATAATTTTTACCGTAATTTTTGTACCGTTTAAGATTTATAAATGATCATCGCTAATATTATTTAAAACAAAAAATAAATAAACAGATGAATAAAAAAGTTTATAATAAGAATAATAGACTTGTAAATCATTTTAACGATATGATATATGAAATTAATGATAAAATAAAAGATGATGGAAAAAAAAGGAAAAATGTATGCAAAAGGAAAAAAAAAATATAAGATGACGAATCATGTGCATGTCGATATTATTAAACTATGTGCAGATTGATGTAAGGATATATAAATAGAAATCGTTTCGTTTGTTTGAAATGAGAATTGCCATTGTCCACATGATCATACATGTATTTAAATGAATTAAAAATAAAGGATTATTAAGTTTTTTTAATTTTATATATATTTGAAAGAACATCTGGAAAATTGTGTAAAATCCGTTTTTTTCGGATTTATTTATTATTATTATTATTTTTTGTATCGGACATTACACACATACACACATATCATTGCATAAATTACAATGGCGAAACGAGAGAGTATACGAAGAGAAAAAAAATAATGATGGTATTTGTGTGAGATATTATATGACGAAAAAAAAAAAATAATAAAAAGAAAAAAAAACGAAAGTTAGACCCAGACTGGTGCCGTACCGTAGTCAGGAATTATCGAAACGAGCAATTTATAGATTGTAGAGGGAAAAAAAAAACAAAAACAAAAAATAAATAAATAAAATTACAAAAAAAAAAATAGTATCACGTGTTACTGATATTGTTTGTATATCATAACGTCGATGTAAAACACATGTCACATCAATACCTACTGTACAAAGAAAAATAAAAATCATATATCGATAAATTGACGAATAAACACTGTATTATTTTTATTTCAGCTATAGGTACCTATATATCTGCTCTATACTTATCATCTTTTAATATTTTGTTGATAAATTTTTATTTTTTATCTAAATCAATAGATTATGATTTTATTTTTATTTATGCTAAAATTTCAGCAACAAAGATTATCTATATTGGTTCATGTATAGTTGAAATTACTTTTTATCAAAAATGACCAGATTTTTAATTGAAAAAAATAAATAAATAAAACTTATACCAACAGATTATTTATAAATTATTTAAATTCTTTTTTGATTAAGATCACATTGATTATATAGCCCATATATATATATATATGTTAATAATACATAAAAAACAAAAATCTTTCGTGTACTTCAAAATAATAAGTACTACAAAATGTTTTGTTTGTTTGTTTTTTTTAAACATTATTATTCAAATAAAAATTATTAGAACACGTAATTAAACATTGAAAAAATATAAAAAATTATCTCTCATCGATAAAAATTCAAAAAATTGCCGCTTTTTTTATGATTGGATTTTGGATATTTTAAAATTCTAAACTAAAAAGAGGCCCGCACCGCACGACACAAGAGAGCGGCGCACACATAAAAAACAGTAGTTATGTATGTAGAGAGAGCAACGTGCGTATATAGTGAAACCTCGCGGCACATAACCAGCAGCAACAGCAGCACAGTTATAATATATATCTCTATCGCGCATAAATTAATATGTTTAGTGATAAGAAAGCAAGCAGATGCTACGGTCAAAATGATGGAATTAACGCCCCTTTCAGGGGACGAACAGTTACCTCGTAAGTTTTTTTCTTTATTATATTAAAATTTTTTATCAAAATAATAACTTTAAATAAAAATCAGTCAAACAATTGTAATTTTACCAAAAAAAGTTTCTTTTAGTCAGACTTTTCATTTATTTTATTATAATACTACACGTGCCAGATGGTTCGAGTTGTTCTCTCTTTTCTGTGCATATATTATTATCATATCTCCCTCTCTCTATTATACACTTCCGTTTTTAAAGAATGACCGACACTTGGCAGTTCTCTACTTTAACGATTGAACAAACTATTTACCGATCGAGTAACACTACAATAAAATTGACACATAATATAATTCGTCTGCTAAGTTTTACTATAAAATGTAATGCTATATGTTTTTTTTGCTATCTTATTAACTCTCTCGTGCCAGTGTAATTTTATTTCGTCACGCGTATATATGCAAGTTGCGTTATCGTTTTTCGCGTAATAACAATCACGACGACGACGTCGACGAGAAAAAAGAAGAGGAGAGAAAGAAAAAACGAAGATTACAATGGAAGCTGTTTGAACTCGTAAAAGGTTGTGTTCATGACCGTATGTATATAAAGATAACGAATATAAATATATAATATATACTCGACCGCTCTCTATTACTGAATGTGTATAAACACATGCTCTTTTCTGACGTTTTGGAGCAGTGCAGAAAAAGGAGATTAAGAGAAGGGGAAAAGCAATCTAATATATGCACACTTTGCTGCACGCGGCTGCAGTATATAGGTATCCTCTTATAATCGCAATCCTCTTCTCCCTCTACACCTATACCTGCATAATTCTCACACACATACACGTACATACATATTAGAGACGTGCAGTGCTAACTGCAGTAGTATGATCGTAACGTAACACTCCTGCTGTGTATAGTAGTCGTTGTCGTCGTGTCACAGCCTCCGGCTCATAATCGTAAACTTTAATATAGTAATCAACCTCTTGTCTGTTATACATTACCTCTTAAAACCGCGTCCGTCTGTCTCTTTAAATTACCCAGTGAAAATTTTGGTTCTTTTTTTATTTTTGTTTTTTTATAATTCTTTTGTTTTTTGTTTCGCTTCAATTGTTGTGATTGCTGAGTGTACATTCATACTTGCACGTGAAACAGCAGTATTTTCATACATATATAGGTATATTTAATTTATTTTGAAGAGAAGGGTTCAAGTGTCTTTTAAATGTATCTATATGTGTAAATATGTGTTAGGTTGCTTTAATTGTTTTGGGTTATTGTTTTGCTGACTGTAGTGATAACCAGTGAAACACATGTTTGCACGGAATATCACAGATTAAATTGCGTAACTTTTATCAGTAAGACAAAGAAACTAGATATCATGAGGACTAAATAACCAGATTGTTGTATACTCTTTCTTTTGCTTGGCTCGTTCAACTTTGATAAAGGACAAAAGTGTTGTTACAATTGTAAGTATGACTTGGTTTGTTGTATATTTTCTTTTGATGTATATTGACCAGTTGTAGAATGTTAATATTGTGTAAAGGAGTCAGCGAGTGACTTGCTGATAACAATGGCTTTGAATAATTGTTAGACAGTGGTAAATGTATGAGTGATACAACGGTGTTGCATTTTCTAGACTCAGGGACGTATGTGTGATTATGACTCTGACCTTCTGTAGCCAATGCTAAATTAAGTAATTGATACATCAGTACATCCTTTTAGTTGTCTTTGATATTCTAATTTTTATTAATTCTCAGAACTTTTTATCAAACATTTCAAAATATAGTATATCTACTTAAACAAAATGAATATACCTATTGCCATTTAATTAAGCTTATGTATGTGTCATAATGTTTTGTTTGATTTGAAAGTACATGACTTATTGCTAATTCATTAATAGAGTTATCTTAAAAGATAAATTATTAATTTTTTATATATTATCTTTTAGCTTTAATCTGATAATTACAACATTAAGATTAAATTTATTATTAAGATTGTATCATTTGTAATTATATTGATAAATAATATAAATTACTTAAAATTATTTCTTTAACTTGAAGTATGTAACTTTATTAAAGTTAGAATAAAATACATTTAAATGAAATTTGCAAAATATCCTTATACATATAACAATATATTGCAGTTTGTTGTCAAAAAACATTAAAAATTATCAAAGATTCTGTTTTATATAGTATAGGTACATACAAATTTTCAGTAACATCTTTTATGTATATATTTGTTATTAAATATTTTATTCTTCACATTTTGCTTAGTTTAAAATGTAAAAATAATAAATCTTACTTCAAATGTCCAAGATAAAAATTAATTTTCAAGACAAAAAGTTTTTAAAAATAATTACTTTTACAAGAATCACGTACATTTTCATGGTAGGGAATTCTTATTAGTACACAACAAAAATCTACGTCAAATAAAGATAAAAATATGAACGAAGTTATATGTATATTACTCTAGTATATTATTTTCGCTTAATAACGTTAAAAAAATATCGTAAGAAGTTTTTTTGCTTAAAAAATATTTTACAAATTCAAAAATTACTTACATAATTTTATAAATGGTTTTACAAGTATTAAAACTCGAACAGTCGAAAATTATATTAAATTTTTCGCAAATCAAGTATTTATATCTCGTGCCGTTATTTTTAAAACAATTATGGATTGGTTATTATGACCAAACTTTAAATATAAGTATTGTTAGAATACTTTTTATAAATAATAATTCAACTGTTTAGTTTTATCTTATTAAAAATAATCATTATCAAATTATATTTAATTTTTGTTATCGATAAAGTGATAGAGAACATTTGTAAAAATGATGAGTAGATAAAAATTTAGTGGGAAGTACCAGTAATTTTATAGTACCAAAATATTCAGTTGAAATCAAAGAAACAAAAAACATTTTTCGATAAACAGAGTAAAACTTAACTTTTAAAAATAGTCCATGATAACTTTGTTAGTTAAAGATTCATTTTTTATAAATAATATCTAAATAATAATCTCGAATTATAAATTAAGTCATAATAACAATCTTTACTAGTCAGAGTAAATGTCTTAAATTCGTATTATTCTAAAAATAGTCATACAACCTTTACCAATATGAACAAATTTTTTTTTAATGTCTCTGTTAACTTTTAATTGCATAAAATTATTTTTTAATTTAGTAATGATCGCGTAAAATTTGAATAAAGAATTAACATTAAGAGATAAAAAATTATTAAGCTGTTTTAATAACAAAACAAATAAAGTTTAATAATATTATGTTTCATTAATTTTCATATGTATACATTGATGTTACGTAATGTCGTTTTAAAAAACTGCAGATGATCTTAACAAGTTAATCGTCCCTGAGTTTTACAAAGTGATCAATCAATTTCAACGAATTCCTTTAAGTTTGTCAAAACCTGAAGGTACTCACGTAGATCATATCTTATCATATCAGATCATCAGTATTAGATAATTGAAGCGTGTCTTTGGGCACATTTAATTAATCACTCCGATCTACGTGAGTATTATTGGTTGTAAAATACTTATTGTTCAAAAGCTTTTTCTAAGTAAACGTTGGATCTGTATTTGCTTGAATTGCAAAAATCATTTTTCATTTTGATTTTGTGTTTCATTCAAAAAGTTAGTTTCATGCATCAAACTTGATAAACTTTTAATCTGAAAAATACATAATTTTTTATCAAAACTTTACGTTTTGATACAAAAATGTACCTTGGTACCAAAAAAAGACGTTAATGAACTTTTGGAAGTCCTTACAAACTTATGTAAATAAATATTTACAAATTTAGTATAATTTAATTCTCTTTTCTTTATAAACAATAAAAGTTTATATTTTTTTATTAAATATCTTTTTTTTATTATTTTAATAATATTAAATAAATTTTTTAGAAAACAAACATAAAAAGGCGCTAAAATTATTATTTTACAAATACGATTAAAAAATTTTATTTTAAATTATTGTTATCAAATACTTTTTCTTATTTAATTGATACGGCATGATTTTATCACAATTTCCTCACTCGTTAGAAAATAATAAACAGAGAAATTTTAATGTATTTTCTAGTGTAACACGATTTTCTTAGATTTAGATTTTTTTTTGTTTAATATAAATTGAAAGAATTTTCTTTTTTGTAAATGAGTGTATGCAAATCCCAGTAGATTATTAAAATTATTCAAATGATCGCAAATCTTCCTGTGTATTATTCTTGTTGTCTACATTAATGAAAGGATTATATTTAATATTTTATAAGTCTTACAATTTTCCTTGTACGAAAGTATTTTACATATTAAGCTTTCTATAATTCAGCCTGATCACATTTTTAATTTTTAAATATACATGAACTTTTACCAAAAACATTAGTATCTTACATGAAAAGCTCTAAAAATTTTTATATTATTATAATTAATGATAATTAATTGTAATTTGATAGATCTAAATATTTTATAATACGTTTTATTTTTACTTTTCAGACATGCAAATATATTTTTAAATACGTTAATTTTAGAGACTGAATTTCCTTATATTTATGCATTACAATGTATTTCAAACGCTATATATAATATGTAGTTAAAATTAACTTGGTATTGCAGGACAATTTTTTAAAGTGTTAAATAACGAATTAAAAATCGAAATATAATAATTAAAAACCTAGGACTTTGTAAAACGTCATTCACAAAAGATAACAAGTTTTCCTTGTTGGATGAATATTTTATAAGCATCAAATACTTATTATTTTGATTCTTACTTATAAAATATTAAATTACAATATGACCTTTAAAATGTTTCAATTCAGATATTCTTTTTATTGTAATTCAAATGACTTGTAATTTAAAGACGTGAAAAAAAATTACAGATTATAGCTAATTTTTTTTTAAATAGTTATAATTTTTCCAAGTGTTTAACTTGAATTTTCATATAAAGTATCAATTTTCTCTGAGTCAAATGTATTTCCATCAAGTAATTTTCAATTATCAAGCTTTCATTTTTATAAAGTATGTACTGTTCATTCTTTGTAAAATTGCATAGTGCATAAATGCACAAACTTTAAACAATTATTGTCAGTTTTGTGAATCATACTCAAGTTACAAAGAAGTTTTATTATACGCATATTTCATTAAACAATATTTCACTTCTCAAATGACGAGTTATCATATGTAAAATCCCAATAAAAATGAAAATTGCGGGAAATTCAGCTTGACGAATGACATTTACAAATTTTATCCTCGTATATACATGTTTTCTCGGGATCTCCCAAGATCATATTTAGGAAAATGAAGCATAATGCCCTTACTATGTAATCTTCATCATTTAAGTTCTCATGAATTGCTACGAAAGAGTTTTCTTTAACTTTAATTATCGATTTAACTAAAATGATATTAGTTTAACGAGAAGTTGTCGACTTTTTTTGCGCTTATTAATCACAGTTAATATCAATTTTTTTAACTATTAAATGTACTAGAGATATATGTATGTATGTTGGTGTTAAAAGATAGCATTATCGGTTAATTAATTGGAAAATAAATAAAAAAATTATTTACTACTAAATTTTATATCAATCTATTATCTATAACTTATTCCCCAATTATACGTTGGGCGTAGGAAAAAAACAAATTCAACTAATTATTTTTACTATTATTTGATTTGAATATAATTAAATAATTTATTTTAGTAAATAAATTATTTAAATGCATTTATTATTTATTTAAGTAATCCCAAGTTAAGCTATTACTTCGTTTTTTTTTGCTTGTCTTTTATTACTTTAATAAAAACATTTCTTAAATAATTGAATTTTTATTCCTGCCGATAAAAACCCCTACCACATTAGCGATTATTTCACAAATATCTAAAATATACAATCCAGCTGCAAGCTCCGTCAATAAACTCGCATTATAAACAGCCCTTAAAGGTCAATCACTGAAAAAAGCCAATTACCGATTTATCATTAAAAAATTAAAACAAAATAAAAAATAAACTTCCATCCATTTATTATTCACTATATATACAACAATTCGCATAATAATGAAGAAAAATAAATTTAGACATTTTAGCAACCGATAGCTGATAAAACTTCAAGTTTACACCAATGTATATATGCGTACCCTATTGTAAAATAAAAAATAATAAATCCCGTTCTTTTTTCCAAAAATTAAACAAAAAAAAATAAAAACCAAGAGCAGATCATCATTACACACATCTATATAAAAGCTATAGAGAATAAGTATATAACTTATATAGGAGGGGATGAAAAGGCGATGCTATCAGTGTGAAAAATAATCAGAGGCGCGCACGCGCTTATACGCCGCTTTTAATTCACGTATAATAAATCCTCGCGCTCAGCAGCTTGTTGAGTGTATACTTGGACGCGCGCAAGCTTACACTATACGCGTCGTTTACTTTTTACAATATAATAATAAGTTGAATTTTTTTTTTAGTAGTATATAGAGTAGATTTTTGTTACATAGCAACAAATTTTACGTAGTACTAATTAATTAATTAATTGTACATGTAATTAATAAATTGTAAGGGTTACGAGTTACAAAGAATCTCAGTAAGTAATGTTTATAACAATATTTTAGCGCGTGTGGATCTTCGTAAACTGTGCGTGTCAAGGTTGAGGCTGGAATTCTTTTATTTATTTTTTTTTTATTCATTGTTTGCAAGTTTCCGCGCTGGTGAACTCTTTCCGTTTTTATTGTTAGATGGACGATTTGGGAAGGACGGCGTTTATTAAGTACTTTTTGATCATTATTATTTTTTTTTTTTGGGTTACGAACTTAATTTTTGGTTAAAGATATACATAATAGTTGATTTAATATTCATTAAATCATCGTTGTCGATTAGATTTATATTGATGGTGAATAAATTTGATAGGACTTTTATGGTTGTGTAATTATAATGTGTGATGCGATTAAGCTTGATTATGATTATTAAAGTGTTAGTTGGAAATTCATTTAGTGTACATATACTCAGTTGTTATTGCTAGTTGATTTTTTTATTTTTTTTCTTCTTACGTTTATGCTTAGAACTTTGATTATTTTAATGAAATCTATCTAAAAGCTGGAATAACCGATTGGATATTTATGTGAAATTTTTGTAAGTTATACATTAGAATTTGTCTGTTAATGATTTGTAAAATTATGTGAATATTGGGGTCTAAAAAATTGCTTTTAGAAAGAAAAAAAGGAATTATAATAGTTATTATTTTTTATGTTCATATAAAAAAGTCATTGTCTAATATAATTATTTTTGTGTAAAGTTTTTATTTTCATGAGCAAATATTGTGAGCAAAAGGATTACTTTAAACTCTGATAATTTAAGAAAAATAATACCTTTTTTTATCAAAATAATTTTACATTAAATTTTATCTATTAATTATATAATAAATTAATAATGTTTTGCAATAAAATAAAATTAAATAAATTAATGATATTAATAAATTTTTTACATGTTTTTCCTGTACATATTACAATTTTAGAAAAATGATGAAATAATTAAAAATTTCGAATATATATTTATTAACAAATTCTTAACAAGCACTTATTACATGAAAAAAAAAATCTAAATATAAAAATCTAAAAATAACCAATCAAGTAAAATGAATTATATCAAAGTTAAAAAAAGAAAAAAGACAAGCCTATTTAGAAGCCCCGTTACGTATACCTATCCAAGTACAATTTAAACGATTAAAGCCCATGTGCTTGATGTATTACAACGGGTACCTATATATATCATCAAAATTTAAATTTTATTCCTATCATCATAAACTCGTCAGTATCGACAACCGTTGTATATACATCGTATAATAAGTACCATTCTCTCATTCTCTCATCCTCCATCTCCCAAAATAAAAATCGAAATAAAATCCAATCAATTTAAAAAAAAAATCACAATCATATAAATCAATACCCAAAATAAAATCTGATCAATTCTACCAGACGTTTATACCAAATCACAATTTCAAAGCAGACATTATATACATAGTGGGGATATTCAACTGGACGGGTTTTAGATATAAGTATAGAAAGAGAAAGAGTATTATGCTTTTCTCATCGGTCAAACTCGACGTTCGCTTATCATCACACGTCGCACAGTTAACGAGATGTACAGATAAACCTCTCGCCGTCAATCACACACGCACACACAGTATACAGTTTATGCTTCTCTCTCGTACATATCCTATATCTACTTCGTCTTTTCTTCGCATTTACTTATACTTAAATACAGTAATTTGTTTAATTTTAATTATAAAAAAAAATAATCAAATATAAAAACTTATTTTCAAACAAATAATATTTATTGTTAATCTGTTGTATGTGAAAATATATTATAAATTATAAATATATTGTGTGTTTACAGTTTGCCTACGTGGCGTGATGGGTGATAGCCGTGCCGGCTCGCGTTGGGGCGAGCCTGGCGCTAATTCAGATGTCACGACAAATAGTCATGCTTATCCTGTAAAAAGTAGTAGTACAAGTGCTGGTGGTGGTGGTGGTAGTTCTGCTACCGGTGGTGGTGAAAGGGTTAATGAAAATACGTCGTTAGCTGCTAAAGGTAATCAGACGTATTTTGCTGATGCTAGAATTCGGATACCAGATGATGAGGAGGTGAGTTTTTTTTTTTTTCATTTTTTTCAAATTTTATTTTTTTTTATTGGATGAAATCTTGGGGATTTACGCGTATTTTTTATATTTGTTGAATTATATTACATACACTTTTTGCTGATGCTTTTATTATTATCTGGTTCATAATCGCGAGAGAGTTTGTAAACTCTTTCTTTCATTTTCTTTCTCTCTTTTCTTAAGAGAGCTTGCTCTTTTTATTTTGCTGCGATAATACGAAATCAAGACCAACTTTGTTGCTTTACACGAGAGATTTGAAAACATTATATATTCTTCAGGCATTATATTGCTTTGATTTATTTTAAAATTGTAACTTTGTAATTTGAATAAGAAAATTTTTAAAATAGAAAACTTGATTAGTCTTTTAAAAAAAATGTGTAAGTTATTGATATTGCCTTCCGGGAAGAAGACTCACGAGTTAATTACGTGTACATGTCGCAGGTGCATATATATGTATGTATGTACAATGCGTGTATATAAACGCAAGTATAAAGTTACGAATGACATAACGTTATAATATGCGGAAAATCTCTTATTCACTGCTTATAGAAAATTGTACATATGCATACATACATGTATGTTACTTTCGTAGAAACTTGATTTGCGTATATGAAAAATTTGTCACTTGAATTATCCCCAGCATAAAAAAAAATAATTTCTTTTTATAGGATATTAATAATATTTTTCTGCTTATCTTAAAAGAATGATACATTCTATAAAAATAAATTTATTTGTTATTTATGAAATTACAGGGTTTATTTAGTTTTCGCAAATTATGGGCATTCACAGGACCTGGTTTTTTAATGTCCATAGCTTACTTGGATCCAGGTAACATTGAATCCGACTTGCAATCCGGTGTCATTGCTAGATACAAAGTAAGCTCTAAAAATATTATTATTTATTATCATTATATTATTATCCCACTGACAAAAATTAAAAAAAAAAAAATTAATTCAATCATTCATCATACAATTCACAGCTACTATGGGTACTACTAAGCGCAACGGTATTAGGTTTGGTGATGCAGCGTCTAAGCGCGCGACTTGGTGTCGTTACGGGACTTCATCTAGCCGAGATGTGCTATCGACAATACAAAAAGCTACCGAGACTCGTATTATGGATTATGATAGAAATTGCGATTATTGGTAGTGACATGCAAGAGGTCATTGGCACTGCCATTGCTTTATATTTATTAACGAATAAGGGGTGAGTTTTAATGTGGTATATAACAGGTGTTATTATAGATGATGATTAAATGTTATTTGGAAAAGTTTATTTTTAGAAAAAGAGAATTTTTTTTTCTTATTATTGTGAGTTTGTATTTTATAAAGGTGTGGTTTATTATTTGGTATATTAAAACTATAGGTTCTTTCTTTCTTTTTTTAAACTGATGATTAAGCTTGAAATAAGTTTGACATTGTTTTTAGACTTTGGAATTTAAATGTTTGTTTTCACTTTATAGATGATTAAATATTTTACGGTATAATGATAGAGCTTATAGTATAGATTTAAAATTGATCTATTGTGATATATTCGCGAGAAAATATTACCAATTGTATTTTATGATGTCGTTTGAAAATGTTAAGAGCAAGATTATATATTGCACGTTCAAACTTCTTATCAACACAAAAGATAAATTATTATTATTTGTAGATAAGAATGTCTTTTTTTTTTTACCTGAGATTCTTTTTTTTGTTTTTTATGTGTTGTATTATTTTATTGTTTTACTTAGACTAGAAAATCAAATGGTTTTAAAGTTTATAAACAGTATTCTTGATTATCAGTAAATATACAAAATTAAAGAAATAAAATGATTCAACTAAATGAAATATATTTCTGTGTAACATAAAATTAATATTGTTACAAAAAAATAGGTATAAATAGTTAAACTGTATTATAATTATTTTTAATTATATCAGGCTTCCAATCTGGGGAGGTGTTCTTCTAACTGCAGTCGACACCTTCACTTTCCTGTTCCTAGACAAATATGGTTTGAGAAAACTGGAGCTTTTCTTTGGCTTTCTCATCACTGTTATGGCAGTGACATTTGGCTACGAGGTATAATAAATTCAAACTTTTTTAATAATAATAAATTAGCAGTTCTAATAATAATTTACATATATTTTTAGTACGTAGTATCTGCACCGCCACAAATGGAAGTCATAAAGGGTATGTTTACACCTTGGTGTGAAAATTGCAATTCCAAGGTGTTGCTACAGGCAGTAGGTGTCATTGGAGCTGTGATCATGCCTCACAATTTGTACCTGCATAGTGCACTTGTAAAGGTAAACGTAGTATTCTGATTTTTAATTTTCGGACTTGCTACTTCAATTTTTGTTTGCTATAATTATTTTTTACGTTGATCTTCAAATTAATTTTTTTATGTTATGTTGTAAATATATTGTGAATATTAATTAAAGGGCTATTTGATATCCGGTGTAAAATCATTTTTGTTTAAAAATTTATTAATCTTCATCAAATATTTTGAGTTTGATCGAGATGCTTAGAGAAATCGTTGGTTGTTTTAGATATAATGCAGATTTTTTATAATAATCTTACAAATAATCTTTAAATATAATGATTTTTTTAACATATTTTAATTTTAATTTTAATTTTTCTCTTTTTAAATTTTCTCATTTTAATTTTACGATTGTTATTTTTTAATTTTTTAGTCCCGAGATATTGATAGAAGACAACCAGCCAAAATCAAGGAGGCAAATATGTATTATTTCATTGAAGCTGGAGTTGCCTTATTTGTATCTTTTGTTATTAACGTCTTTGTCGTCTCTGTTTTCGCGCATGGCTTATACAACAAAACCAACGGAGATGTGGTACGTAATTATTTCTAAGATTTTAAATAATCAATTGAAATTTAGTGTAGGAGGTTCCCATATATTAAATTTCAACTGTAATTATTTAAAACATTACTTATGGTATTCTTTATTTCAGTACGACATTTGTGTCAACAATAGTTTTGAACAAGGAATTGATATGTTTAAAGTAAGTAATTCTGGTAATCCCAAAAAATATTAACATCAAAATAAATATATTATTTAAATCATAAAATTGGACATTAATCTATCATACATTTTTGATAACAGAGCTATAACCAAAGTATAGCGTTCGATGCCGATTTATACAAAGGTGGCATCTTTTTGGGCTGTCAATTCGGCTTTGCTGCAATGATAATCTGGGCCCTTGGAATCCTAGCTGCTGGTCAGTCTTCAACGATGACGGGCACTTACGCAGGCCAATTCGCTATGGAGGGTTTCCTAAATCTTCAATGGGCTCGCTGGAAGCGTGTACTTTTTACCCGCTCAATCGCCATAGTGCCAACATTTTTCCTTGCTTTTTATGCCGATATCGATGAGCTTACTGGGATGAATGATATCCTGAATGCGGTTATGAGCCTGCAGTTGCCGTTCGCCGCTTTGCCTACAATTGCCTTTACAAGTAGTGTTCAAATAATGGGTGAATTCAAGAATGGATTGTAAGTATTATTGAATTTTTACTTTTTAATAATCCTTGTCTTTTTATTAATTTCTGTTTTTTTCTTTTGTTTTAGATTCAATAAGATAGTTGCAACAGCTTTATCTCTAGTAGTTATATCTATAAATGTCTACTTTGTGTCTCACACAGTGATAGAACACGTTGAAAAAGATCCGACATACATGTATGAAATAATCGTTGCTGTAGCGATATTTGCTACTTTATATCTGTTGTTCTGTTTATATCTCATAATACATGTGGCTATCAGCATGGGAGCGACTTCTTTAAATAAATTTCCGGTTTGTCTTAATATTTGACAATTTTTTTTTTAATAAAGTTACTACATTTTTTCGTTATTGCTAATAAAATTTCTTTGTTTGTAGCTCATTGCCAAATACGTTGGTGGTCCAATAGAATCTAATTTTGGATTAGCGAGTCCAGTAGTTTATGCGAGGTAAGGACAATGAGTGACTGTAGCAATGACTTTACAAAAATACTCAATGAACCAAGCGTTAGAAAAATTTTTTTTTAATATTTTTCATGAACACGTTTTAATACATCACAAATATATTTTTAATACATTTTACTCGACGCAAAAACTTTCAGTGGTATGGGATTTTGTGTCAAAATAATCGTGTTTAATGTTTAAGTAAGATCAAATGGAGCAGCTCCACTGTGCTTTACACATAAGACTCAATATTAATGTTGATCATTTTGCTTTATTGCTTTTATTCATATTTGCGGTGGAGGTTGTGCAATTTAGGTTTATATATTTTTATGTGTTAATAACTGTATAGGGACTTTTCATTAACAAAAGTACTCCATGCTCTCTATACATTGATTATATTACATATCAACTTAATTTATTTACTGTAGCTCATCAATATTTTAAAATGGCATACAGAATGAATTTTGTAAATAAAAAAATTTACCTGAAAAAACTACTGTTACTAAGAAAAAATTGTTGCTCTTCAGTATAACGTAGGAAAAGAATGTCATTTTCAAGAGAATTATATTTTTGTGAAGTTGCATTTAGAATTATTTACAAATCAATGTATTACGATGGTGTATTAACTTTTTAAAATTTTTGGAAAGTATTTTGTACAATCAATTTAATAAGAAATTATTATAAATTTTTATATATGTAAATAACTAATACATGCCAAATTTGTTTTACTAAAACGATCTATACCTTGTTAAAATTATAACTGTGCAAATAATGCTATATATTTTATCAAAAACTTATTTTTTGTACTTTAAAAAAAATATAAGTCATCATTGCGACACGTTGCATCACAGTAATTAACATTACATTGTTTACAAATTTTTTATTACTGCTATTAGTGTAAATTTTAAAAAATTATTTATAAATTGTGTGCAATGTGTACTTATATCTATCACATTCACCAATAGAGAGGAGTTTATACAGTACATTCTCGTCATTAAGGTGAATGAAATTTAAAAAGAAGCAATATGTGCATATGAAAATAGTGGTATTTAAAACATTATTGAATATTTGAGAAAAAAAAATTTATTATTCCTAAAATCCAATCTAATACATTTCCTTTGTAAAAATATGATCATTTAATAAAAAACATTGTATTGTAATTTTTTCTTCAACAAAAATAATATTTTAATTTGTAAACATAGGAAAAATAATTTTTTTACAATGTTAACATCAAACAAAATTTTATGTATTAAAATGAATGTGTCATTATCATTATTGAAACCACTTGTCGATATGTCAATTATTAATTGCGAAAATTGCATGATCTATGTTATTAAGGTATCAAAAGTTACTAATTCCTAACTTGAAGTAAAATGATATCTCTATCAAGGATATCAAAAATAAGACTGTTGATAATAAAATACTCATAGGAATAAAACGGAAATAACTATTATTTCAAAATCAATTGATTATCTTAAGTTAAACTTATCTTAAGTAAATCCCAGTTAAGAAAAAAAAAAAAAAATAAACTGTTCCCAAAATTATTAGATAAAACACGAGATATCAAACAATAAAAAAATTTATCATTATAATCAGATAATAAGATTAAAAAAAAAGTCTTATCCTAATAGTTTATTTATATACCAAGTATTGCGTAATTTTAATATTATATATAATAAACAAAAAATTTTTGTCCATTACATGTGCAGTTTCCACAACACGGAAATACTGTCTGTGGGTGCCTAGGCGAATACGTTTTATATAGATATATGTATATATCATCGAATACAAATCCAAATCTCATGCGTACAAGCTTAGACATATATCAAAACGAATACATACATATATATGTAAAACGAAAATCGTATACACAAAATTGTTACCTGTTATCTATCGCTCTGGCTTCGCCTATAAACTCATTGGGTACGTAAGTCCAGCCTGGCAGAGGCGCATATAGATTTTTTGTCAATTTGATCGGTTTGTTTGTTTGTTTGTTTTTTTGCCTTACGCCTTACGAGTATCTCTGTTGTAAAAATTATTGGTTTGTTTGTTTTTTATTTTTTGGCTTGCTAAGTAGAGTTGGCAGTCCAATAGTAATTTTAAGTTTTCAAAAATACATACCTTTATTTTTACGTAATCGTGTAAGATCTGCTTGCGTCAAACAAAGATCTGTTTTTGATTATTTTTTGAATACTGTCATTATAGTTACGTCTTTTCACGATGTTGATAATGCGACGTTCTTTTTTTTTTTTTATATCAAATAGACACACCTGACACGTGTAAGTCGCTTTTATTTTCGTTTGTTTCGAGTTATGTGTGTGAGTGTTATATCTATTTTTTTACGCTGTTTGTCGATTATAAAATTGCTTTTGATACGATTGTGATGACAAAACTTCGTTGAATTAATTGTTGATTCAGAAAAATGAATATGAGCTGTTGGGAAAAAATAGATTGGAATTTAATAAGTGTATAATTTCACACTGTTCACACAAATCGACGAAGTTTTGTTTTTACTTTTTTTTTTTTTTAATATCATATATTTCTTATCTTTAATAATTAACTAACTAACTTTTTATTTTCTCTGTCTTTCTCTATCTGCACATTACTTCTTTTAACTTACAAAAGTATGAGCAAACGTTGTTGAAGACACAACAATCAAGGTAAGATTTTTGTTTTCTATATAAGTATATTCTAATTATCGTTTAATATTATTTTTTAACAAAATTTTATTATTAAAAATCAATGAGTAATTTTTAGGTATCAAATGAATTATTTTAAAAAAATACTCAATTTTTTTATTATTAAGCATGTCTTTTATTGAAATGATCGATCGTAATGATATATATTGTAAAATTGAAAAAAATGATTTCAGTGTGCTTTAAATAAATATATAAATATCTATATTTTTTATAAAAAAAATCTCATGTTTTAAATATTTTACAGAACAAACGCGGCATACTACAGTGACAATAGCGTGGACGGAAGTTATAAAATAAGTGATACCGTTTTTACATTATCGTGACTTGAAAGTGGAAAGGAATTTTTGTAAATCTATTTGTATAATTGTGCTGTAAGAATATTGTATAAAAAAGACTTTTTAAAAAAAAATTATTTTTAATATTGTAAAATAGAAAATTTTATAGTGCATAAATTTTGCGTATATCTTGAGCTTACTATTGTTAATAAATTTTAAATATGCGTTTGACGATTTAAAAATAAAAATTTAGTAAGTAAGTTTCATTTCTGTGAGATTTATGTAATCAAAAATTGTTCGTTTCAGTGAGATTTATGTAATCAAAGATTGTTAAATTCTAATTCAGTGAGATTTACGTAATCAATAATTGTTAAGTTCTAGCTTTAATATTTTGTCAAATAATTAATGATTGATCTTCATTTTTAGTTTTATAATCGGAAAACATTTTATGGAAAAATTATCCGATGTTATGTGTAAAGGGGTACGAATAAAATATGATTTATTGCAGTCATAAAAATATAGTTTTATTTTCCTGAGTTAATTTACACTTTTTGTATAAATTGAAATACATTTTGTTTTAAAGAAAAATTCACAATTTCATTCGCAATCATTTTAAACATTCAAAAATACGATTTCTGGAATAATCCAACAAAAAAAAAAATCTAGTTTTGCTTGCTAAACATTTATCACGTTCGAAACAGCATACTGTTTCGATGCAAGGCTTAATTAAAAATACAACTCAACTTATCTTATATAAAGTGCATGCTCCAGCAGTGAACTTATTTTATGTTTAATATTAAATTCACAATTATAAAGACTAGACTGGCGCTATAATACTTTATTAACAGTTTATATAAAGACGCATTTATATCTGAAATTTATCTTTCGCGGATTTATTTCTCTTGGGTCACAATTTCTTCTAAAATATTTCTATTACACAGTTATAAATGTCTTTTAAAAGTTTTCAATATTTGTATAAAATTTATAGAAAATTTATTCATTGAATAATTTTTATCAACTGTAATTAAAAATATAATCTATATTTGTCAACTTTCGTATTTGAAGTATCAATAAAACTACATGATTTGTTAAAAAGCTAGCATCTGTACATCAATAATAAAACTAAAAAAATTATAGTTTTTGTAGTACAGTTTTTTTCCAGTCTTACAATGGCACACTTTTATTTTACTGTACTTTATCATTTAAACAATAATTTAAATGATTCTTATTATGCAAAATATAATTCTATTCTATATTTATAAAAATTAATAGTTTAGTATTAAGCAAACCTACTGCAATTTTGTGCACCACAGATACATTGTATGAAAATAATATTTCAACAAATCTATGAACATCTTCATTTATCACATGGAATGCTGCACTTTTGTGAAATTTGTAGGTAACAACAGCTTTTGGTAAAAATCAGTCGGCGTATAAACACAATTAATTTTAACTTAAAAATGATTTATAATATATAATTATAAATGCAATTTTTTTAATGCAATACCATAAATAGTATATAAAATTAAAATAATTATTCTAATTAATTTATAGAATTGAGAAAGAAAAAAGAAAAATTTCAATTATTTGTATAAAATTATACAATTATGCACCATCCATTGATAAACGCAAATAATACTGGTCATCTTTTTTATAACTCCAGTAAACAAATCCAATGATAAGTATCATTAGCAGAATTAACATAAGTACTGACATAGTCAACATTGCTAAAAATAAAAAAAGGTATATTAAAATATATTTTTTAAAGTCATTTATGTACTTGTCATATTTTAATATATAACATTACCTATTACAACATTAGCATTAACGCTAAATTGGTACTTTTCAAAGCCCATCAAACATTCTCTCTCCCAGTTTTCAGGAATCACGCTTTTTGTTAATTTAACAAATTGGCGCAGTGGACAAGCAGGAACACAATTTGGAAGTGTTAAAACAGTTGGCTCACTACTTGAATTTTTATATGAAACCTAAAATTTACAATTTTATGAGGGAATTTGAAAAAAAATTCAATTACTAAATATACTGACGTAAATTTACTTACAGTAACTACATGTTCATTCTGATCATTAATACGTAATTCAATAAGTACAGTTGCAGTATATGGAGGTGAATGAATGTCAAATACACCTAGTGTATTTAACATGTTGGCTACTGTTTCATCATGAGCACTATAAACCCATAATTTCAAATTTGGTACTAAAGCATTTTTAGACTTCATTATCATATTGTTAATCATTTTTTTCAGAAGAGGACCTGAATAATTAAAAATATTTAATAAATTGTAAAATTTTTATAGCCATTAAGAAAAAATTTTTAAAATTAACTATAATTATAGCTAACCTGATTTTAATCTACGAAGTATTTTATTGTAAGTGGCAACAACAAAACTTTGGTCTGCTAATTGTTTCATTTTATCTGGATACACTGTATTTGTCCATTCTGGTAAAGTTTTGTTATAAAGTTCCTAAAATAAAAATTTGATTAAATTAGGAAAACAAATTATTAAAAATATTACCAAAAAAAAATTTAATGAGTATACAATACCTCAATATACAAAGTGTTGTAAAGATATTCAAGGGTTTCCAATGAATTTATACTATTTCCCGACATCTCACTTAGGTACTGATATAGTTCAGCATTTTCTTCATTTAATCTTTTCATTTCTGGAGAATTAATAACTTTGTCCATTTCATAATTGTATCTCTCGCAGTACTTTTTTCCAGCTAATACATCTTCTTCCGCTGGAGTGGTATGAACTGGTATAGGCATCCATCTTTTAATATCCCATTGTTGTTCCCCATAAGGAGGATAAAGGCCAGCAAGATTTGATTCAGCAGACATTAAAGTTCTATCTACATCTGTACTTGTCACTTGAATGTCATATAAAGAATAAGTACGAGGAAGCAAATGATTATATCTTTGTCGAAACCACATGCCTAATTGTAGATGCTGATGCTGTCCCAACTAATAAAAGTAATAAACATTTAATTTAATAAATTTTATTGCTTCCAAGTATATTTCTATTGATTGGAATAAAAAATAAAAAAAAAAATTGCTTACACTTGTCAGTTGACCAAATGGGACTGGCCAGGAACTTTCATTACGATAAGGATCATTAGGATAAGGAGCTACCGGCGTCCTATCTCCATGTCTGAACAGCTAAAATATGGAAAAAAAAGCAATCAATGAAAATTAAATTTTTTTTTATTGTTCTCTTTTAAAATGGAGCAGCGTGAAAATGCTGAAAACTGTTCCTTCGACTCACTCGAGCATTTACACGGACTATAAATAAAAACCAAGCATCTCTCTTTCTCGATTCGTGAGTCTCATTGACACACTTTGAAAAAACGAAAGTGAAAGACAAGATCGTGTTCAAGGCTCTCTTTCTCTCTTTTTTTCGCTCACACAAATAATCCAAATAAGAAAAAAAAAATTGAATACGTAATGCGAGCCTTAGTTCCGTTCGTTTTTCATCGATAAAGATAATAAGTATATACATTGCTTCTTATCTCTTTTGCGTCAACTTTGTACATACAACGCACATTAGTACACAAGGCCAATGACATTGAATAGCATTGAAGCGTGTAAACAAAGAAGCATATATTAAGAAACTAAAGAAGGCTTTATCATTTGTTTTTTCCGTTCAATAAAATAATAGCCACGTGTTCTCGGAACAGAATACAGCAGCTCTCTCATTCTAACTCCCGAAGGATGCTTCTGAATAATATACGTATAAATAAGGTATGTATAAGCTATGTAAGATGTGTATTACTCACAATATTTGCAAATACGATACGACCAAGATTGTTATCGTCGCTAAGGCCGCTCGTGTAGCCAAGGTGGGCGACGTTTAGTAAAAAAAGAAGTCCGAGGGCCAGCCTCGTAGTTATAGCCATAGCGTCCTCCGCCTCCTCCTTTTGGAACCTCTAGGAGTTCCCTACACTTACGGGAATAAGTATAAACTGCCACAGCGATCTTGTTACTTGTTGACAGCGTTGAAGCCGAAGAGATAATGACGTGATGGCGAGCTATTATGATTTTTATGCTACGCAGCCAGCGGCAACAGCATATATGCACAGCTGCTCAGTGGCGCGATGTTGAGAAGCGTCTGCTTTTGGAGCGCGTTTGAAAGCTATACTATAAAGAAGGGGCGCAGTGGTGGTGGCGCTCGACATTTCCCTCTCTTTCTCTCTCCCACAGCTCCCACTCACTTTCAGCCAGTTTTGCATACTTACTATTTTTGATGAGGTGCAACTGCAATTGCACACGCCAATTTTTGCTACCGGTGCAGGTTAAAACTTGTTTTTCCTTGTTTTAATGACCGAAAAGGATAGAGGATAATATATAGGGAAGAGTTTGTGGAAACATAAATTTGAAATATACCTGGATGTATAGGATATACTATTGATTTGGAAGAAATGGAAAAATGGACGTTATATGGATGAGAAAAAGTACATTAAAGGATGATGTACTAAATATAAGGTAAGGACAAGGAGTTTTGTGAGCGTTTATTTTATTTAAAATTTTAGTGTCGCTATTATAATTTGTTTATATTTTTTTATGATAACAATTGCTTCTTTCTTGCTATACTTATGACGCTATCAGCTGTTTTTTTATCCCAGTGATGATTTTTTTTTTTTTTTTTTATATAGAAACTGCGCGTGTTGCTTTCTCGTGTTTATATTAGTGTATATGCTTATACAAAGTTAAGTTGCTTATCTGATAGTTTTAAAATTTAGAATTATATATACTAATGCTAAGCTGGAATCGATTTGCAAAAGTGAGTTTAGGCTGGAGTTTAACCAATATAGATTAGAAAAAAAAATTGCATAATATAGAAAAATAATAAATTTGGAAATGAAATGTTTTAACTTGTTTTAAAAATTAACAGGATAATTTTGAAAGAATTTTATATTCTGTATAATTAGTTGTAATTGTAAGTATAATTACAAATGACATTTTTCAAAAATTATTTTTTTTTTCTTTTATTCTTCTGTTTCTATATTCAGTAATAAAATTAAGTCTTGTGTAAGAGAAATGTTAGTTTATTTTGAATATTCATTATTATTTCTTTATTTTTCAATTGCTTCTTTGTATTCTCAAAAATAATTAAGAAATTTCTTTTAAAAATTCAAAACCAATTTCAAACATGATAAATTGTAGCTTTTATCAAAAGTAAAAAAGAAAATCAAATATACAAAAATTCTATGAAAAAAATAAATTGAAAATACAACAATGGAAAAATGTAAATTGATGTGGAAGCTTGACAATAGATATGACACAATGCTACTTGATTTTTTCAATATATTTTTTGAAAAAATTTATCAAAGAAAAAATTGTACGCCAATGCAAATTATATAATTGTCTACTTCCATAAGGAAAATTTTATTTTGTAAATTATGCAACGTTTTGGGTTGAAAAAATATTTAAAAATCATCATTTGTGTTTATTAAAAAAAATAATTTTTTTAAAGATTATTTTACTGCAATTTATTCAAACATTATACATAGATGAATATTTATTAAAAGAGTAGGATTATGAAATAACAATAATTTATATAAATAAAAAAGAAATCAAGACCTGATCAAATAAAAAAAAAATCCTTCAATTGTCGTGCAATATTTTATTTCACTTTTTTTTTTATTTTCCACATTATTTGTACATAAAAAGAAGTAAGATCTTAAAGGATCATGCCCGATATGTGAACGATATGTCATATTATGAATTTAATTTAATATCAGATTCAAAACCATTCAACAAAGATATAACTTGTCGTTTTTTCTTTTTTTATTTTTTAAATAACACTTGATCTTACTCTTTCGTATTTTTTCACAAATTTTCATTTTTTACCATAATCCAAAAAAAAAAAAAAAAAATTAAATAAAAATAAAAAGAAGTTTTGAAATGAACCAAGTTATCTTTTTCTTTGTCTATCTCATATCGATTTTTATCTTATAAATAAAAATGTATTTTATCTCTATTTTTTCCATTCACATATTTAAAATTTACTAATCGCTTTGCATATTATTATTATTATTATTATTATTGTTATCATTATTATTATTATTATTATTATTATAATTATTATTGTTATTTAACGACACAAAAAACAGTTAACATCTAGGATGATCGAAATAAGCGTTTTGAAAAGCTCTTTGAGCTTAGCGCTTAGATGAAATATTTTCAAAATCATCGAATTTATATACCATAGTGAGTACCATTTGGATCACTTGGTTTATGGAATAAAAGGTCTTATATACGTTTATGTAATTATGACGATTGATTATCTCTTATTATATGTCTGGTCCAATATTTTTTCAATCCAACTTTTTAATTTTTTTTCCTTCTTTTTTTTACATTTCTCCTAATTTTATTTCGCTCATACGAGTATCATCATGTTCTTTGGCACGTCTCGTAAATTATTATTTCCAGACAGCCTTTGCAAAATCTCATTACCTGAAAAAAAAAAAAATCTATTTAATCAAGTAAAAAAAATAAAAACCAATTAACAGAATAATCAAACCAACCAAACGTTACACTTGTGCGTCGGATTCATAGGCGAACCTTTCGGACAGTTATAGGCCCTGGCAAAGTCTTCGCTGTTCGATAATGGACCGAGAACCCTCACCGGTCCAGGTGGATGCACACTGCTACGTATCTTGGTGAGCGCATCTTCCGGCCTCATCGTTCCACACCATATCTGCGCGTAATTCAAGAAAAATAGCTGATCGTGTGTTAGATTAACTCCAGGTAATAAAGCTTCTTCACCGTGTGTTGCTACCCATTTTTTGTAAGCCTATGTGTATATAGGTAATAATAATTATAATACATGAAAATTTGCTTGATAAAATAAATAAAAAAAAATTCAAAATTAATTTTACCCTAAATGATTGTTTAAGACCACCGTTATCAGCAATATTTTCACCCTGCGTCATTTTACCATTGACAAAAAGATCGACCTCCTGTACCTTATATCTAGAGTACTGATCAACGATACATTGAGCTCGTTCTCTAAATGCTCTGATAGTCGCGTTATTCCACCATTGCATCATATTACCATCTTTATCGAATTGCCGACCTTTATCGTCGAAACCGTGAGTTATTTCGTGACCGATGACTACACCTATGCCACCGTAATTCAATGATTTTGGAAAATGTTGAGAATAGAATGCTGGTTGTAGTATGCCAGCTGGAAATACTGTTTAAGAAAAAAAAAATTGATGAAGATTCGTATAATAATTATTAAAATGAAATAAGTAATTCCTTTTTGTAAATTTTAGTATACCTATGTCGTTCATGTTTGGATTGTAAAAAGCATTAACGACCGCAGGCTCGGTCGACCATTTATCCTTGTCAACTGGTTGTCGTAATTTTCGTAGATTGTAATAGGCGTCGTATTTTGATACGGCGAATATGTTTTCGAGAAAACGATCTTCCGTAATGTTTAACTGTGGAAAAAAAAATTTTGTTTTAAAATTTTATAATTGATTTTTTTATTTTTATTCGAGAAATAATTTTTAGAAATTTAAACTTACCATTACATACTCTTTTGATAATTCAATTGGATCTTTAAGAAATTCAGGATAGCCAATTCGTTCTTTCATTGAATCTGCTTTACTTTTAGCAACTGCTCTTGTTTCATCGTCCATCCAATGATTTTCAGCAAGTAATTCGTTAAAAGCTTCGCGTAACGTGTGAATCATTTCAAGCGCGGTTTCCTAAAATAAATTTTATGAATTTTATGAAACAATTTTTTTATTAGGAATTTATTTTGTTGTGTTTTATTATTAATATGTAGAAATCTTTTTCAAAATTTTAAATACTTGAATTTTAAAAAATTTTATTTCTTAAATCATTGCAACACGTAATCATAAGAAAAATAATGGCAAATTAGTAAAAACTACAACTTAAAAAAAAAATAAACAAAAAAAAAATGAATATTTATGCACACATGCGTATATACCTTGCTCTCATGATTAAAATTTTCTTGTATGAACAAAGCACCAACTGCCATACCGAGTTTTTTATTTGTCCACTCAACGCAACGTGACCAACGTACTCGTTCGCTTAATATACCAAGTAATATTTTTCGAAATTCAAGTCGCTTCTGCTGGTACTCGTCAATCATGTGTGGCATTATAGACATGACTAAACGCCACAGTATGTAATTATGTAAAGTTCTAAGCAATAAATATTAATCATTAAAAAAGACCAAAAAAAAAAAATAAATTAGAAAATTTTTACTTTAAATTATGTATAAAAAACCAACCTTCGTGGTGTTTTTTCAAGAATTTGGCCCATTTGTATAAAGTAAGGTAGAGCATAGGTGACAATTGGCTCGTCGTCAGTTATAGGTGATTGAAGAAATTTTTCTAAATACATACGCCAATTAAGTTGTGGCACGGCACGCTGTAATTCGCGTAACGTTAATTTTTTATAAATAGCGGATGTATCGTGCTTTTCAGCTTCCGGTAGAGATGCCTGGAAATAATTATTTTATTTTATAAAAATTTTAATAAAATATTTTAATTTATTGATATTAAAAATAATAAATTTACATTAGCAAGTTCTTTTTCAAATCCGATGACGGATTCAAATTCTTCCGAGGCGTTTTTTGGATCTGCACCCAATAGTACAGCAACGTTTGTCATGTAATGATGATAAGCAGCAAGTTGCATTTCGCTACTTTTTTTTAAATAGTAATCTCGGCTGGGTAATGCCAATTGCATTTGATCAAGCTGAAGATGATAAAATGTAAAAAAATACAATTTATTGAAACTTGAAAAAAAAGTATTTTTAAGATACTATTCATAATTTACTTCTTTTTAACATTTTTTTTGTCATTAAACCGATAATAAAATTTATTAAAATTATTATTTTAAAATTTTCTTGTTTTTAGCGTAATGTCAATTTTTATTTATGTTATTAAAAAAAATAAAATTTTCCTACAATGTATTTAATAATGCTTTTTTGTAATGCCTTTTTAAAAACTTCATTATATGTATTTCGGCATATGAGAGCTCGCGTAATAACTCAACATACAGTCATCGAGAATCGAACCCACAACCTGTGGATTACGAAGTCGACGCTTTACTGATTAAGTCATTTTAAGCCACTGTACACATCTAATATTTAATCATTCATAAAAAGAAGTAATTTGTACTAAATTAATCATAAAAATTTCTCATAAAAAAAAAAATTAAAAATGTTAAGTATAGCTACATTATATAAAAATAATAAATATATAAAAAAAAAAAAAATAAAGAAGCCCTAGTCAACGGCTAAGGTCTTACTTTGACGGCGCACCTGGAGGATGTTGGTAGACGAGTTTTTGTCGTCGACGCCGACCCATTGCTCAAGTAATACGCCTTCGTTGTAATCGCCACGTAATCTTCCAAGTAATTCCTCTAAAGGATAACTTGGCTCTTGCCAATTTGGTCCCTCGACTGCTGGCCATCCTCCCAATGATTTTAATGTTTCACGTAACGGTGTATCGCCGATTTTTAATATACTATCTGCAACCAACAGAATTTTTTTTTTTTATTTTTAATTTAATCGTTCTATTTTTTTTTTTTTTTGTAATATGTTGAAAAATGATCGATTATGTGCTACATAATTTTTTAAAATGAGTTTAAAGAAAAAATATGCAAAATTATAAATTTTGATCATAGCAAATAAAAAACTTTATATAAACAACCGATCTTATCCAAATTAAAAAATCTAATTCATCAATTTGATAAAAAAAAAAAAAAAAAAAAAAACGTACATATAATTATATAAATATGATAATTTTGCGAAAAGGTGTATGTTTTCATTGTACCCACGGATGTCCATGCAGGACTTGTAAAACAGCTTGGCTTTTAGCGTTGCGTTATTGTCCTTTTCATTAGCTGGCTCTTCCAGTAGGCCCTTAAGTATAACTTGAAGCTGATCGGCAAGAACCTCGAAGGTTGATATCGAACTTCGATCTTCGGGTATTACGTGTAATCGATTCCACGTGCCGCAAGCGTATTGAAAAAAATCCGTGCATGGTGCGGCTGTACGATCCATTGATGATAGTAGGCTTGCAGCTTTCAATAAATAGATATAGTGTTTAAGTTTTTGAATTATGATGTTAATTGTGTTAAGTGATTTTTTATAATTTTGTAAGTTTGAAAATTATATATAAATAAAAAAATAATTTATGAAATTTTCATGTCAGTTCAATGAAAAAATTTTTTTTGTTAATTGTCATTTTTTTCTCAACTAAAATAAAAATATTAGCTTGGGTTATTTGTTTAATAATTTTTTACCTGTTCGTACACATTCTTCTGTCAGACATATGTTTACATCTGCAAGTAAAAAAAAAAAATTATTTACAAAAACATTTGGTATTTGTAAAGGTAACAAAAATAAATTTGACACATATTGATTATTTTTTATAATACCATTACCTAGCTTACAATAAAAATGAAAAAAAAAAAATCAAAGAAAATAATTAAAATTTAAACAGATAAAGCATCACGTGTTAATGTTATTACAAAACAACATCATAGTTGGGGGGGGGCAGGAGAGGGTACAACAAAAACTTCCAACCAAAAGTACAAGCACAATTGTTTGATTGAAACGATAGACAAAGAAAATATAGGCCTTGTCTTGCAAGCTTGAAGGTCGATATTATAGTATATAGCGTGTAGAATCGAGTAACTTACAAGGCCTATATACCTACGAAGAACTTCATTCAAAAGTTTCTTACCAAACTGCACTCGCCTATTGTTACTACTATACGGTATGTAATATATACTCGTGTACCTACTTATATATTCCACGTAATTATAACTATAGGTTTATCTTCAAAACTCGAGTGTTTATAAACTTATACTTGAACGTCGGTTCTTTTTATCATTTTTTTTTTATTTTTTAATATAAGATGTTTACTTAAGCAAGTTTCTTGATGATTCTTCAGCTCTATTGTAAAGATTGAATATGTGTTTAAGAAAAAATTCTTTGCTCATTATTTATTTGTCTCGCTAACAATGGTCTAATGGAATGTGCTTGTATATTTGGTTAAAGTAGAGAGGGTCTGTTGATTGATAATTGCGATTTTTTTTAATGGAAAGCGTCTTGTTGCTTACTAATGGATTCTGATTTCCATTATATTAATTGACGTGAAAAAATTTTATTTAAAATTGAGTAGGTAATAAATTAAAATAAAGTGATACTTTAAAAATTGGACAATGTTATGTTTAATTATTGAAAAATATTGTTTTAAAAGCAGAAAACTATATCGTGAATTTTTATTTAAAAAAAAATTATAATAATAATTATTTTCAATTGACTAGTTGCTTGCTTGTTCAACTGATGTAATTATAAATATATTTACAGGTTCTAAAATGTCTTAATTAGTAAGGTGCTGGTTTTGTGTAATCCACTGATCATAGGTTCGATTCTTAGTGTCTACTGTCTAAGACGTTACTCGAGCAAACATCCAAAATATACTTCAAGAGAGTGTCAAAAAGGGATTTTAGATTTTATTCAAATTATACGTTAGAATGTCGTTTCGTTTTTTATTATTTTAAATTTTGTTTTAAAAACAAATAAATTTATCTGATTTAGCAATGTTTACAAAATAGTAGATATGTAGCCTTGACTCAATTTAATCGTGACATCGAACTATAATTTTTACATTCATAATTGATCAAAGTATAACTTAGTCAGTTCGATTTTTGCATTTATGTTAAATTAACTATGTGTTTTAGAGAATCAATTGAAATAATTGCTATTGACATGACAAATTTAATCGCAAATTGCAGTTCAATTTTAATCTATAACAATATTTTTTCAATTTTAAAGTAAATTAATAATTAAAATAATTTGTGAGCTATAAATTAAAAAAAAAAAAAAAACAGAATAAATATTTCTCATTATTAAAATAATTATTAAAAAATAAACAAAACATCAATCAATCCTTAAAAAAAAAAAAAAAGAAAAAATTCAATCCATCCACGCTCCAATTCCATCCACACATGTCAACTAAAATCGCGATTAAAATTTCATTATTCTGTCGATATTCGCTCTTCGTTCCAATCCATCGTTTTCTTTCAAACACACACATACACATATACATGCAACAGCGCAACAGTTTGTTTTATCCCAATCATAAATATAACCTACCCCTTTTATTTTTCATCATCATACCACAAAAGCAATCACCAAACTTCATATACATTGTAGCATCAACAGAAAATCTGTTATCGACAATTTATTCAAAAAGTTTTAAACTCAAAAACTCATACAAAACTTGTTACAACAATCGAGCTAAACTTGGTATTAAATGTCAACTACTGTGTGTACGACTAAAATTAAATCGTACGCAAAAAGACGTAATTTAAAGCTACTAAAAAGAGGTATATCTAAAACTTTAATAGCTTCTATATCGAGCGCTTGTATGTATAAATTTTACCCCTCCATCCCAACCCTTTTTCCATCGTCGATTCTCATATAATATAAGCTCTTTCTATATAGCACAAAAGCACACACGAGCACACACGTTCATACATTGTATGTACTCGTTTGATGCGCCGCACGTGTTGTATATGACATGTCTATATTATATAGGGAAGGATAGGATATTAGGAGGTATATATATATGGAGAGGTTGGCATGAAGTTATGGTAAACTTCGTTATAGTGAAAAGCTTGCTACACTATGCAATCTCGGTATACTGGCAACTGACATCAACTTCGATTGGATGTTGCTTTATATACATGAATATTGGGTTGATATTAACGATGCAATGAAGTGTAACTATATTGTTTTAGTTTATTTAAATATTTAATCGTATAAAATGGGAACAAGCTTTTTATAATTTTAGTTTTTTTTTTTCATTCAAAAAAGTTAATGAGAGAGCCCACATAGCACATAATATTGTAGCAAGATTGCTGCAACATTGCAACATTGCACCAATATTGATAAGATTCTAGCAATATTGGCAATATTGCGACAA
>JAPYZE010000777.1:0-35508 GCA_030522805.1 Leptomastidea abnormis
AAAATACTAAACCAACTCCAAACCCCCAAACGTAAAAAACAAAAAAAAGACATAAAAAACAAAAAAAAAAAAAAAAAAAAAAAAAATAGAAAGGAAAAGTAAATAAAAAAAAACTTATCTACCGTCAAAAGAGACACACACATACGATGAGTCTCTTTCGTGTAAAGGAGCAAACGAGGGGTAGGGGGGGGTGCTTTTTCCTCTTGGAGCTACATAAGTGACCGTCTCACGCTCGTAAAAGTGCATTCGAGTCTTGAGTGAAAAACTTCGCGCCATGGAGTTGCATGCCAAGAAGAAGAAAAAGAAGAAGAAGAAGGCTCGCTCACTCGCTCGTTCGCCTCTCGCGTACACTTGAGAGCGCCACTTTTACGAGCTTACTGCCGTCAATCGTGTAAAATGGGTCAAGAAATCTACCCTTCAAAATGAGGATTAAATGAGCGTTGAGAGATCATATCTGTGTGTAGTGAGAGAAAGATTGAGGAAGAAGGAAAAGATTAAAATTCTATTACTGTCGGTATTTCTCCTTTGATTTCAACATAAATTTCAACGATAAATTTTTCTTTCTTCTCTTCAAATCTACTACTATTACTACTTCGGTTATAAATGGATTTTTAAAATGACTCTTCTGTTTTTTATTGAAATATATTTTAAATTAGATTTTTGTAATGTTCACAAAAAAAAAAAAATTATCTTTATTGATACAATAACTAGATTTATTGTAATTTTATTTTAAACACAATCAGCTCATTTTTCCAATCACATATCACACATATACTCTTGTGTGTACTAAAATAAAGGCTCTCATATAATTTAGCAATAACTTAAAATTCCAGATTGGATAAAACGAAAGCAGAAATAAACGAACAAAAAAATTTTCAGTACCAATTTTTCATCGAGTTTAATATGCCGAAAATAATATCCGTAACGTTGTAGTAGAGCACGTAGGAAATTACGTATGCAAAATACACAAGCGAGGGGGAAAACAACAGAAGAAGATGAATATAAAGAGAAAGTGAAAACGAGAGAGAAAAGGAGAAAGAAAGTATGTTCCGACAGCGTAACGAAACGTAGGCAAGTGAAATTCCACTAATTCACGTCCGCCTGCTAAGCGTTAAATCACTCTCAAAAGTGTCCGTAGCTAAATTGCGATGAAGAGTCTTGTAACAGGGTGAGAGAGAGAGAGAGAGAGACAGAGAGATAGAGTAAATGTTACCGATTGCCTGTACCTTATACAATTCCTCTTTAGCTTGGAGATATTAAAGTTTAGAACGCGAAAATTTTGAGAACCACCTAAGATTTATCAATTTATTCGTGTACGTATATATATATTTATAGTTTAAAAAAAGGTAGGGAGAAAGGGGGTAAATTAGGTGTTACACATTGCATGCAGATTTCGTTTCTCTTTATCATTTTATTATTTTCTTTTTTACTTACCAAGTTTTCGTACTTTTACTTAACGTGCAATAAGTTGGGATTTTAACTTTGTTTCGCATAGGCCTTTCTTTTACTTTTGAAAAACCGACTCTTCCAAGTCTTTCGTGATTACGAAGCTTGCGGAATTGTTATTTATGAGCCACTACGTGTATTTATGCAAATTAATTTTTCGGATATAACGAATTGTTGAAACGGTAATTTCTACGATTTCACCTTCTTTACAACCCTTCCCCTCCCCCATCTTAAAAAGTACCTATATTATAAGAAGGCCAAGAAGTCCGTCTTTTTATTCTTTCTTCTTTTTTTGCTCTTTCTTTTCTTCTTAATTTACATAATCCTTTCAATTATATGCTCGCTATTAAATATTACATTTTTCAGTTTTAATAACTGCCGAACATACACACATACACGTACACATTACATACATACAGGTTATCAAAACGAAAAAGTCGTGGGGTCTAAAATAAATCGCGCTTGTCGAGACGGCTTTTACGGTACTTATGGCAAATAAAATAGAGTAATGGCCTGCTGCTGCTGTAGTAAATAAAGCCCCGAAAGTTTTTCATTATTACAACTTTTTTTTTTTACTTTGTCTTCTTTTTTTTATTATGAAAGATATATTTATTAAAAAGCTCGACTTTTGATTAATAGAGAGCAAAAAAAATGTCTATTGTTTTTTAAAATATGAAGTTGAAGGAAAGTAAATAATTGTGAAAATTGAACATTAAAGTTTGTCTTTTTTTTTGTTGTAATTTTTATTTACAACATAGATAAAATTTACGATTAAAAATAAAAAACAAAATATTTTTAATTAAATATATTATTAAAAAAAATTAAACAAAAGCTTATCATTCAATTTTTTAATTTTTCAAGTAAAAAATACAAAGAAAAAGCTATCGACTCGATAGTCTTTTTTTTTGGAGTATCAAAAGCAAGAAATACACCGTAGATCCTTACAAAAAGCGTCATCCTATAACGCGTCTTTATCATATCCAATCTCTACCACCTATACCTTCTCTTTCTCTCTCTGTCTCTCTCTCTCTCTCTCTCATCGTTTCTCTTTCCTTTTCTCCTCGAACGAGCGACATTAATCCGAGCGCGTTTCAGAGAAGCTATAAGGTCGCGCACGAGGAGCGTCTTGTTCGCCCTCTTATCTAGTCGATCTTGGTAGTGTAGAGAGAGAGAGAGAGAGAGAAAGAGAGAGAGAGAGAGAGACGCGTCGCTCGCGCGCAAGACTCCTCGGCAACTAAAATGACTACGTGGCCCGAGCCGCACTTCCTTTATCCCTCCTTTTCACCCTCCATCCCCCCCTTCCCCTCTATCTTATACTTACGTTTCGAAATGCCTGAGGAGGTCGAGGCTAGACGGTAGCACAAGCAAGACAGAGAGAGAGAGAGTAAGATCAAGAAAGCTCTACAGCAAGCAGGCACACACAGTGTGGGCCGATAAGCGTGCCAAAGCAATAGATTCCGCGACTCAGCTTCCGGGAGCCTTGAGGCCTGCACACACACACACACACACACACACTCTCCTTTTACACACATAACGCGCCTGCCTTCTCAACCCATTTTGTCCTAGCTTTCTCTCTCTCACTCCCTCTCACTCAAGTCTCGACGCCGAGCGTGAAGCGGAAGTGATGTGTCCCACGTTGCTGATTTACGTCCGGGTCTCCGGAAAATCGGTAAATCCGGCCTTATGGCTTCCTACGTATGAGAGCGAGCCTTTTCCTCTCCCCTTCCCTCCCCTCCATCCACTTTAACCCCTTCTCTTACTTATTCGTTCACTGTACGTACGTATGTATGTATGGCAGAAAGCACAGGAGTATAATACCACACGCGAAGCGCATTTCCATCCGCCAACGCGAATGGGATCGCGCGATTTGTTACAATTAGCTACGCTACTACTACTACTACTACTTCTCTCTTTCTATACCGTCGCGGCTATATGGGCATGGCTTTAATGCCATGATCGGAACGATTATCGTACCGCGAGTCACACACAGTGTTATACCAACCGATAACGCGCACTACACTATCTGTGTGTGTATGTATGTGCTGTTGCTGCTGCCTCGCGGACTTTACCAATCTCTCACACTGATTTGTTGTGTTTTGTATGGAACAAGAGAGGAGAAGGGGTAAAAATTTTGTAAGCTTGAGTTTGTGTTATGTGTGTGTGAGTATACATGTGATATCGATTTTCGGGACTGGTGGGTGGTATTGTAAAATTTATTGGGAGCTTGCGCGCGCTTTTTGGTTTTACGCGTTAACTGATTAAAAATGTTAATTACCATATTGATCAAAGATTGGTGTGTGTTGCTTTTGTAAATAAAGGATCGATTATCAAGAGGAGTGATTATTGGTAATATCTTGAAATTAATATTTGAGCTTTAGAAAGGAAAGATATTATTATCACGTGTTTCGATAATAATGATAAAATAATGAAACTGGGAACTGTCTAGCTTGAGAATTGAAAGCTTGAGACTATCAGTTTTTTTTACCACGTGAGCTTTTATATCGAACGGTTTGAATTTTTGCCGTTTCTTTCGCGCGTGCACTTGCAAGCACCAACGAAACAATGAAATTGATGTGTACAACCGTCGTTCGGTGAGCTTGCAGGACAGCTGACATGGATCCTTCTAAAAAACTGTGGCGCGTAAAAGTTTGACGGAGGCCTTCGCCCGATATGTATGTTCGTGAACTAGTCATTTTGCACACACAGAGCTTTGCTTGTTCCTTGTTTCTTTTTTTTTCTTTTTGTACTTTTTTTTATTTTTTGGATTTCTCGTTTTTCGCACTTTATTTTGTGGGCCGCGATTTCTAACGTTGCAAGCTCGTATTTCAAATTTATCGAAAACGTAGGTGACAAATTTTTCGAACTCACGGTGAATTTTTACTGCCGCTCGAGAGTAGAGCTACGTTAAATCGGTCGTATTTTAAATTTTTAATGATATTACGTACGAGCGACTTTTGTCAGAGCTTGCAAGTCGACGGTTATTTCGGTTGCTATTGAGGTCTGGTCTGAAAAGAACGTTTAATCATTTTCACTACTTTTCGGAGAAGAGTACATTCGATCTAAAATTTTAAACTTAACCGCGTAGTCAGAGTATCGTAATGTATCGACTTTATTTTGATTATTTTTATGTGACCAATGTTCTGTGTTTATTTAACAAAAGACTGTTTTAAACTGAAAATATTGGAAAAGTTGGTTTAAAAGTTCTACATTTTAAAAACTGCTTGTTCTCTCTCCCTCTTTCACAAGCTCCAAAAACGTGATCATCCAAACTTTCTAAAGTTAAAGTTGTTGTCCTAACGGCAAATACCCGTTAACGCAAGCACTTTTCGCGCTTGCCTCGCTAAAAAAGACGATGGTATTTCCAAACCAGATAAAAATAAAAAAAGAAAAAGGATTAAAAAATAAAATCGCCAGGCCGAATTTCAATTATAAACACGAAGAGAAATAATATATGTATATAATACACATTCGAAGAGAGACAAAAGAGAAAATGGGAGAGGAAACGAGAGAGCTTTCGGGCGCATGTTTAGAGGGAAAACCACGAAACTCGCTGGGTGAGCTCTCACCGTCCAGTGAGAGAAAAAGAAAAAGCAAAATTCTGGATGAGAGAGACAGAGTAAGAGTGAGTAGCTATGTGTAAGGGAGAAAGAGGCCTGAGAGTATTCCTCTGGTATACGGTTTGCGAGCTTAAAAAATGCATATATCCAGAGAGCGCAGACTGAAGAATTTTCGAATGGAATTCTTGCGTTCGAGGTCGTGCACGTGCGAGGAGAGGAGGGGGAGGAAGGCAGGAAGAGTAGGCTGGCGATTCCCTTTTCATTATTCCGCTGCGGACGGCCTACCACTCTCCTTCTCAAACCACCGGCCCAGTTTTCCCCAACGTTATATGTGCCTCTACATTCCCCCACTCGTGCGATATAACGGCCCTAATCACGTAGCTGCTATATCCACGTGGTGAAAATAAAAAAGGAAGGAAGCTCTGGCGTGCAAGCTCGCGTAAGCTTTTTTTTTTTTTTTTTGATGGACCTGCAACCAGCGATAAGAGCGTTCAAGCAGCCCGGACGCCATTTAGACGAATGAGCACTACGCTTGAATCTTTTGAAGGACGGCCTTTTTTTTGTTAGCTTAAAAGAGGTAATTTAATTTATTTAAATGATTGTGCTTGCAAGCTCGTTCTTTTTGTGGAAAATTCATTATAGCTATGCTTGTACTTTTGCTTGTTACTAATGTACAAATTAATTTTTAATGAATATAGCTTGTGATTTTTCAACATTAATTCAACGATAATTTTAATTGCTTATACAATCAAAATTTGATAACTAATAAATTAAAAATAATTTATTTTATGATTACTATTACCAAAAAATCAAAAAGCTTTCTTAATAATTAACTATTTCTTGGTTTAAAAGCGACCTCTTTTAATAAAACTTAAGAAATAAGTATAACACCAGCCATAAACGAGAACATACACCAACAAGCTGTAGGTCTCTCGAGTAGACAAAAGCTATTTACAGTGACCGAGCTCTGTGTACCTCGCACGGCTTAGCTATCCGCGGATCCCGAGGGCGTGTAATAAAGCTGCTCTCGGCGCGTAACCTGCTCACGAATCTCCTTGTATCTCTCCATCTCTCTCTCTCTCTCCCTCTCTTCCTCTTGGTGCTTACAGTACTCCCACTATCGATCTCGAACTGGTCAACCGCATTACATTAAGTTGATTTCATCCCCCCCGCCCTCTCTTCCTTCCTTCCTCTACTCTTGGAGGCTAAACCACATCTATCACTGAAACTATCGGCCTCCTCTTGCACATAATATAGATGCGTATCGAGCTATGTGTTCTCGTATGAATCTCAGTTATCTATCAAGAAGTAAGACGTAATGGATCGACATTAATCAGTGGTAAAATATTAAATGAATTACTAGACGACTTTTCACTAGTGTGCTGTGTATATATATACGTAAGTATATATATCTCATTTTATCTATTTCTCTATCTCTGTGTTTTCCGGCCAGGGACGTAGCTTTTGCTTTAAATTCCGGTGTCTGACTAAATCCAAGATATACTACTCACAACTGATTTATGGGACATTTTATGATGCGCGCAAATATTTTTAAAACTCGCTGCACCGGAATATTGTAAGGTCTTGTGCTTTTTGAAAATCACATTTTACACTCTTGCTAAAGAAAGGAAGGGTAGAAGGAGGTTATATTGTGATGAAATGTATTTTTATGAAAAAATTTAAATATTTATATTTTGTATATCTTAAAGATTTTTGATGATGTGAAATTTTTATGATGCGTTAGATTAATATTGCGAAAGCTTCGTTTTATATCGTGGGATATGTCGTTACTTACAAATTATCTACTGGAATATGGATTATTTTTTTTATGAAACATTACTCTATAAAAATGTTAATAGCTAGATATTAAAGTGATAAATGTTACTATTTATGAGGTGAAATGAAAAAAAAACTTTAATATAGAAATTGATGTTAAATACATCGTGGATCTCAAGTTATTGATTGTATCAAAATTTATGCAAATAAAATAAAATTAATTTTATAAAAATTTTATAATTTTTTTATTTATAATAACTCAAGTTTGAAGTTTAAGTATTGTGACTAATTGTTGCAGTACTTTGCTTACAATGCAATATGGCTCAATAACATAAAGTCAGTATAAAAGACAAAAATACCAGTCAATAGTGAATCATTTTTTCGTTTCAAAATTTATTCTTCTAAAGATATATCGGATACGACGTAGAATGGAGCTAAAATTTTATTTTATACGCCACTTTTTTAACGTGCTTTTCCATCAAAATATTTTTTGTTATTATGAATGTTGATTGTTTTTTGTAAATGTTTTTTTCTAAAAAAATATTTTGGGAGAAAGAAAAAATTTAGAATATTGTTAACTTCTTGCATTTGTATAAGTATTGTAGAAAACATTATGAATCGAGTAAAGTGAATATTCATAGGATTAAATATAAAAATAATAAAAATTTCACAGCAGTAATTTATTTTTATTTTTTGACAGTTACATAAAAATGAACTTTCAGAGGGAAGTCGATAGTAAGTCAGAAAAAGCTCAAGGGACACGTTGATAGAGTTCGCGAATGGAACCAACGAAATCCTTCTACTCTCCAAGAAAAAAAATTCATCTATTTTCAACGATCTCTTTTTGCACAGATAAAATTATTGACATAAATAAAATTTATCAAAATCAACTCCTCACTTAATCTTCTAACAATTCAATTTTTAATCAATACTTTATTAAATTTAAAAAAAAGAAACAATTTTAACTAAAAACAATTAAATACTATACGTTTACCCCAATTGATGAAAATCAAGTAAAGTCTCAATCTTTGAAAAAAAGCACTCCATCAACAACAAAAAATAAAGTTCTGACAAAAACAGAACTGATAAAGAAATAGCCAGAAGGTATATTTTTCTCAAAGCCATAAATCTCAATGCCAGTTTCTTTCCAAAATTTTCAAAAATAAAGTCGTACGTAATCTTGCGCAAGCTCAACTCAGCCATTATATCGAAAAAGCTCTCTACGCATTATCATTTAAATTAAATATTCTCTTATTCTCATTCACGTCCTCATAAACATTAGCTAATTTCCTGTTCTTTCTTTGTCGAAAATCGACGATAGACGTCCCATTGAGAGTATAGTATGCCGATATAAGGCAGAGAAGAGCGTGAGGTCCGGAAGCGCGCGCGGGGGCACCGATAAATCTGTCGACTCCTTTTGCTCTCCATCTCTCTCTTCAAGCTCTCGCTTACGTAAGAGGGGCAGCCGATAACGGAGCCCGTGGCTGGGCGGCCAATTAAGCGAGGGCTCTGCCACGGAAATTGCCAGCTGGAATCGATATATTGGCCCTCTCGGCGCTACACACACACTCTCAATATCTCTCTCTCTCTCCCTCCTTTAAGCGCACGATTTTCGTTCGATGATAATGAAGCTAACGGGCTGCAATTAGCTGTCGCTTTGTCTCCTCTGACTGTATAAGCGCAAGCGACCAATTGAGAGAGACAGAGAGAAAGAGAGAGAGAGTAGTAGAGTACTCGCTGCCAAAGACTCGGGAAACCGATCGATCGACCTCCGCGAGTAGCTTACTCTCTTTAGACTCCTCTCTCTTTCTATTTCGGAGCTTCCAAAGACAAGTACAACTTCCCGAGAGCTTGCGAGTAATGAACCTCGAGTTTGCGTGCAATTGTTCTGGCTTTTAGGCGCGTGGCTGTATATAAGAAAATGACCGAGGGTATTTAAGGGGATGAGAAAAGAAAAAGAAGGGGGTTATCTTGATTTTTCGCTAGTGTATATATGTAACAACCGTAACACGCGTGCGGCTAGTTGTGGAAAAATGAATTCTCGTCATTTCGATACAATTAGATATGGAATTTTAAAATTTGTCTTATATCATTCGTGTGGGAATTAAACGGAGGGCGGAGTAAAAATATAAAAGGATATATAAGAATAAGAAAGCGTTTGAATAATAGGTACCTTAAGTCGAAACGAGTATTCTCGCCGCTATGTTAATTGGATATGCCATATTCATTTCAATAATTAACTGCGCTATGTTTCGGGATTATTATATGGCGTTATGTCACGGAATATTGTGTGCGAGTTTAGATTCTCTTGTACCTACTACCTACTGTTAATGTGAGGAGAGAAAGAGAGAGAGATATGAATGATTTTTAAAGAGTGACGCATGTTCTGGAATGATTGAGAGAAGGGAAAGAGTTTATTATTTAACTTTCTTATGACTTTGGATATTGAATTTTATATATTTTTAGAATTAAGTAAATATAATATTTTGTTTTATGTAAAAATTTGTAATTTTTTTTTTAATTGTTTGATTGTTAGATATTCTTTTATTAATTAGAAATGTTTTCTTATCGTCTTTTACACACTTATGCTTGCGTAGAAAAAAAAAATATAAATTAGATTTTAAAAACGTATACCATTTCTTTTTGGCAAACATCGCTGGTTTTGAGCCAATGTAAATTTCATAAAGCTACGCACAGATTTATGAACACTATAACGATATTTTCTCACTTTTATTCTCTCCAGAAGTTCCGTTCTGAAATGATTTTATAAAAACGTGTGTCGGTAAACCTTTTTTCTTTTCTATTTTCTTTTTTTTTTTACAATGTTCATAATATTTTTCTAATAATTTAACAAAATTTTATATTTTTATTAAATTTAATTACACATAAACATAAAATATTATTAATTAATTATTTTACAAAATTATCAATCCCACAATTTCAAAAAATGGTATAAAATTAAACGTATCATCACTATATCCTATTCCACTCTCTTTCTCTCTTTTATTATCCCATAAAATTGAAATTCTCGCAAAAAATAAAAAAAATTATCCCACTTTAAAAGAACCTCCCAATCCAAGCACACATGGTTAACCAACTAAAATAAGCATAATAAATCCGTTCAAGTCACGTTAGCATATAGCACAAAGGGGATGATCTCGCGGGTCTTTGTAGATGAAAGCAAGTTGCATCCAAGATATCCTCTTCCAATCGACGACTAAGGGCACAACATTATATACATAGACAACACAAAGAGGAGAAGGAGAAGGTAAGGTGGAAGTGGAGTAAGAGGAGGGATGGTAGTAGATACGGTGCAAATTGGATTTGTCCCCCGTACCTCGAGAGCCTGTAGTCCCACGGGCGATTAAAGCATAGCCGATGAGGCAGGCTTGCTTCGAATAGAGAGAGAATAGGAAGGAGCTTTCAGACTCTAGAGACACCTCCACTTCGGTGCATGTAGATCAGAGGAAGAGAGAGAGAGAGAGAGAGAGAGAGAGAGAGTATGGGTAAGAGAGGAGGGATGGATGATGAAGCCGACAGGCGGAGAGGCGCGAACGAGGAGCCGGCTCGCCGCCGTCCAGATTAATGAGGCTGGATAAAGTGTACGCTAAAGCGTGAATAACGACGCGTTTGCTTTCTCCCTTCCTCGCTCGCTTACTCACTCGCTTTCGTCGATTTTCTCTTTTTCTATATATTCGAAAAGCTGGCTTTTTCTTTTTCTTTTTTTTTTTTTACCTTCTTGGATTTTTTCAGTGCGACAACGAGTCAGCTGATGAATTACAATACGGATGCTGATTCTGTGTACAAATACTACTGGGTTTATTCTTCTTTATTTTCTTGCTTTATAAACATTTTTCTTTTCTTGTTCTTTCTCCGTTTTATTCATTTTGATGTAATACTAGTGCTTCGTTTTGTTAAGGTTTAAAGTCTTGATTATTTTAGATTTAAGGTAGACAGGAGGATAATTGAGATGTATCTTTGTCCATCCATCACCTCGGGAAATAAAAAAGTCAATTTCAACGTGAATAGGGTACCGCTCGTTTTATTTAAGCTACTACTACTATTACTACTTGATACGATTTACCTCTAATTTACTTTTTATTGTGATCCAGAGATTTATCAGCTTAACATATTTTTTACATTAACTCTAAACTTCATTTTATTATCTTTATGTAAAAAATTACAATAATAATTTTAAGTTTGCAAGCTGAGCTTGCAACAAAAAATTTCCAAAAAAAAAAAAAATTAAAAATTTGGAAATTTAAAAAAAAAGGTCCAAAACAAGTCGGTGTCTTGTATACATAAGCAAACAACATACTTCATAAGAAAAAAAGAGAGAAAGAGAGAGTCAAGAGTCGAACAGCTGTAACGAAGCAAGCAGACAAGCCGACACTTATGTCGGTGAGCCGCGAGGCTTCACGCCTCCCCTGAGGTGCTCGAGAAAAATGGCGCTTGAGCTTGCAAAGGGAAAAAGAAACAGAAAAAGATAGAGAGAGAGAGAGAAAGAAAGAGGTATGACTCTCTAAAGCCGGAACTCTTCTTACCACCACTTCCCACTTTCGGAAGCATCAGAGCGACCAAAAGAGAAGAACCGCCACTGCCGCCACCGTATGGTGTGTGTGTACGTATGCCCGCAGGCTGAGAAAACTGGGAGGGCCCAAGCCTGGAGAAAGTGACGGATGTTGAAGTTACGAAGAAGAGAAAAGAGGAAGCGTGTCTTGGGTCGCGGTCGCTGCCAAAAGTACGGAAAGTCATTTTCTCACAATCACGTGTGTGTATGTGTATGTATGTAGGATATGTATACACACAGCCAGGCGTGATTTACCGCGCTTAAAAAGTCCTCGGACTTGGGGTGGCTGTATCAGCCAAGAGAGAGAAAAGAGCTTGCAACTATCCTACGTCCAGGAGAGTACGCGAGCGCGCATCAAAATGAGATTTTGTGGGCTGCCGAGAGCTCCTATTGCTTCTTCTTTCAAGTTCTTAACTGTAAGATGTCTATATGTATGTGTGTGTTTGTGTGTGTGAGTAGCTGACGGAATTCGTGAGATGAATTTTTCATCTTTTGAATGGGAGTAGAGTCTGGTTATCTATTCGGTATACTTGGTTTGAGACTTTGTCGATCATTCGAATTTGATATTATTTTTTTTTTTTAAGAGAGAGAACGAAGGTTCGTGAAATGATTTTTAATTTTTTGATCAGGTTGATTTATGGAAAAGAAAAAAAGAAAATGTTTCAAGTAAATACTTTATTTTTTTGAAAAAAAAGTAATTTTATAGTGTGTAGTTAATGTAAGTTTTTTTTTTTTTTTGTAATAACTGGCACACGATTGAAAACGTTGACAAGAAACTTAATTATACTTTGTTATTTTTCAAGTACTTAATAAGACCTTGGTCAGGATTTAAAAGCAGATAAGAAATCAGTATAGTACATATATAAAAACTACACTTTTTGTTTTACGTCGTTAACATGAAATTAAAAAAAAAAAAAATAACAAAAAAGTATATTGTTTATTACAATGTTCAAAATAACAAACATCTACTTGAAACGCTTATACATAAACCACATGGGTCTTTAAGATGTACAAGAAGTGGCTGAAGAGGCTGTCTCTCAGCTCCCAAATCGATAATGGTCTATACGATAATTATCCGTGTCAAACGTTTTTTGTGATGGAAGAAAACACGATCTTAACACGGTGATCAGTAATCTTTCAAAAGTACGTCTATATATCTAACTCATTAGACAATCAAGTTAAGCATTATCAAATTATTTTTTTCATTCGCTTCTTAATAATCACTTGAAAAAATCGTTCATTTCTGTCTGCTCTGGTTTTTCTTGTTAATTTATTCTTTTTCTTATGTCTATTATTTTTTTTTAATTCTTTTAACTTCTTAGATTCTTCTATTTTGATTTTTCGTTTAAAAAAGTCACGCTAAAACTTATCGACCTATTTTTCGTTCTTTCTTAATTTGTTTTGTTTACTTTTTCGAATTTCGCGGAAGATAAGTTTTAATTAAACGATTTTTCTCTTTCTCGAAAGATTTCTTTTAAAGCATGATTTTTTCTTTTTTAAAAAACTTGAATCTTAGCAAAACCAAAAAAAACTCGAATCCTGAGGACCAAAATAATTTCCAGCTAGTAAAGCTAACCGACAGACTTTTTCGGTTGCCGACAATACAAACTTGGATGCCGGACGTGGCATACAAAGAGTTAAAAAAAAAAGGAAAAAAAAATCTGTAAGAGAAGAAGAAGAAAAAAAGTAGAAGTAAAGGAAGGGCAAGAGATTCTTCGAGTAAAGCGGCTATTCAGTTTTGCCTCTTCCCCATGTTTACACGGCGGTAGAAGAAAGCGAGAGGACAGTAGAGTGGGAGAGCATATCACATACCTATATGTATACCTGTAGGGGCATCTCTTGGTCTACTTCCGGCGCGCCTATATCACCCTTTCCCCCCACCCCCCTTTTCACTTCGGCTCCAGGGCATCAGGGCCGAGATGCTGGATCCGCACAAAAGCTCATTAATCTCACATATGCCCAAGGGATGAAGAGAGAGAGAGAGAGAGAGAGAGAAAAAGAGAGAGAGAAGAGGGATTACCTATGTAGGTATCGAAAGAGGTTTATACGACAGTTTTCTCGACAAGTGCTTTTTTAAGCTTATTTTGAAAATATGGACGAGTCGATTATTCGTCTTGTTGCGCGTTCTTTTAAAAGAAAAAAGTATCAATTTTTCGAGTTTGCTTCGATATATATTTTATGGGGCATTTTATGGGAAGGGATTTTTAATGCGGTTTTACGAGTTGCCAATAACTTTGAATCACGGTACATTTATATCAAATTGATAGACTGCTGCTTGCGATGTAAACGCGTTTACTCTCTTCTTTTTTTTTTATTTTGCTTTCGAGAGATAAAATTGATGTTGGAGTTTATTGGAAAAGATGCAGACTATAGGTAATGATTTTTATTTTCACTTTATATGAAAATAATAAATTTTATTTAGTTTTTAATAAATTTTTTTTTTCATCGACAAGCTATTTCTATAATTTATATAATATATATACAAGCATGCTTAAAGACAATTATTTAACTTAAAGAAATTCAATGCCTCATAAAACTTCATTTTACGATAAAAAAAAAGTCTAGAAATAAAAATATCTCGAGCTTGGTATAGTTTCGTATAACGACCAAATCAAATGCAGAATATTAAATGAAGTTTATAAAGCGTTATTGCCTTTACTTCTAATTTAACTATTATGTCCGTATCAATGCCACGACAACGTTTAAGCTATTTCTCGCTTTTAGGATAGCTCGACTTCAAAAATAGGATCATCAAGATAAGCGAATACACTTATACATATAGGTATGTATAGCCAGACAACTTTGAGCGCAAAGTTCGAAAGCTCATTTTCGTCGTGACTGCTTGGAAACTAAAGAAGTTAGCTGTATGTATGTGTGTATGTGTGTGAATGTGTGTATTTGACTATATGGCTAATGAGGTACAAATGGCATCCGGACACGTGACGATCACAACGGACGGGTTTAACGCCGTGGCTAATCGAAGTAGAGCTGCTTGGATGAGTGGGTTAACTCTCTTGATTCGTAAACTTTTTTTTTCAACTCGTTAAGCTTTGTCGTTTACTGTTTTAAGTGAGTTTTTTTTCGTATTGTTTTACTTTGAAGTGTTTCAAGTTTTTTTAGCTCTCTATATTTTGTTGGATCATTTGATTTATTTTTATAATTAAATTTTTCTTGTTTTTATCATTTTTAAAGATAAGTAGTTGAAGCAGCAGCTTTTTTTTATTTCATCTTATACATAAGTTTTTGTAGATTGACACTTTGAAGATAATTTTGCAAAGGACTCGTTTTGAATTATTTCACTAGGATTCGGAAAATTAGCTTCGATGAATATTGAGTCTCTCTGTATAGCTTCATGAATTTTAATCGGCTTCCATTTGAATTAATGTTAATCGTAAATTCGTTAAAAAAGATTTATCGATATCTCCGTGGGCTGAAAATGATAAATTGGTTTGAAAACGTCGTAACAAACGATTTTCGATAGAATATTTAAAAGGCCAATTATAATTGGAGCAACAATAATAATAAAACGAGTAAATTATAACTGCTCTTTATTGATGATGAAAGTCAAATTTATATATTATATTGAAATATAAATACAGTTTACTTAAAAGTACCACAAAATTGTACAGATAATTTATATTATAATCTATATCTATTAAAAATTCTTTCCAAATTAAATCTAATAAATCCTCGTATTTTTTTTTTTAAATTACTGTACGAAATAGTGAAAGTTACACATGAAAAAAAAAAGAAAAACAAAAAAGAAGAATAAGGTGCAAAAAAAAAAAAGGAAAAACAAAAAAGAAGAATAAGGTGCAAAAAAAAAGAAAAAAGAAAGTAAAAACGAATTTTCACGGCAAATAAAACTCGTCACGAGGTATTATTCGAGCATTAATGTTTCCGGGTGTAAGGAAGCTAAGGGTGGTAGAAAAAAAAGGGGGTGGGTAGGGGGGGTTGGGAGGGTAAAGCATTTCACTCTCTGAGCGATATTGCCGAGCTGCAAAATTCATCATACGCCTTTTTTTCCAATTACACTCCACTTCAAGCATTGTTTCTCGACTCTCTACTCGTCCTTTCTCTCTTTCTCTTTCTCTAACTTCAGGACCTCCGTCGTTTCTTCCCCAATTGTCTCTCTCTCTCTCTCTTTCTCTTACCCTCCAGTCAGACCACGCGACCTACCTCCTCCTCCCTCTCATCATCCCGAGCCAAGTTCCCAAGCCCTTTCACTCTTCCTCCTCTTCCTTCCTCCATCCTTTTTCCTCAAGCCCTCGCATTTCAGCCATTCCTCGTGGCGAAATTCCCTCTCTCACGCCACCACCTCTCGCTCCTTCCCCCCTCCTTCATTCTTCTCCTCCTCCTTCTCCCTTGGAGCCGCGAAAGCTCCTGCTAGCGGGTGGCAGAGGAAGTGAGAGAGAGCGGGTGGCTGCAGCTATTGATCGGAGGCCAAGCGGGGTCAGAGTGGCAGTGGACGTGCATCGGTATAGAGGTATAGGTGCGCGGCGCTGGTACTACTCTCTCTCTCTCTCTCTCTCTCTCTCTACCTCCCTAACCTACCCTCCCTTTGCCCTTTTCTCGCGCTCGCGCACCAAGTATACGCGAGCGAGGCCTCGATCTCTCTCACTCTGTCTCGCACCACCGTGGCTTACATACAGAGAGGGATGCAGCCAGCTGCACGTGCTGCCACTAGTTCCGCTGTTAGAGAAAGAGAGAAAGCACACGCTATAAAACTGCACGCTTCGCTTGCTCTCTGTTTCAGCTACCTTTTTTTTTTTTTTTTATTCTTCGATCTTTCTCTTTTCTTTTTTTATGTTTCTTTTTTGTTTTTTCATCGGATTCTAGTGCTATCGGTTTGCTATTACCGTTTGCTGTGTGTAGAGGAACGATATTTAAAATTACGCTGTTAAATCTATCTCTCTTTCGAAATGGGGAAAAGAGCTTGCGGAACAAAGTAGACACGTGTGTGAGTGAGGCAATTTAAGCTTGATGATGACGATGGGGGTGGCAGTTACTACACACAGTATTTTGATTTAGCAAACAGACGCTTGATATTATTTTAATCCTGTTATTTTCTGAAATTAAATTTACTTGTGTGTGTATGTATGCCTATCGAATCAACAAATTTAATAATAAAGCGTATATTATTAATCGTATTAATAAACGTGTATATTCGAAAATCTGTATATTATATGACATAACTATTTGTCAATTTACTCGTTAAAATAAAATTAATTTGAAAATAAAAGATACTCTACCACACACCTATACACACATATGTATAATAGTAGCAGCTCATTTAGTCGTTAAAATATAAGTACGTTTCGCATTTAGAAATAAATTTTCTCTCATCGCTTGTTCGCAATTATTCCAGCCGTGAAATTTAATGATAACGAGCACACTTGCTTCACCAACGTTGCTTCAGAGAAAGAGGAAGAAAGACGGAAAGAGACAGAATAAAGAGAGATATAGATACATATATATAAAATAGTCTATTTTACCAGCAAACGTATTGCCGCTCTAAAAATGCAAATGGAAAAAAATTATTTTCTCGCACCACGAGCACACACACATAGAATAAAATAAAGGGTAAAGCCTCGAAAGTCTTTCTCTATCTCTCACGCACCACACTACATTATCAGTACGTAGGAGAGGAAGGGGGGAGGGAGGATGAGTAGGAGAATAGATACTCCCGCAGGTTCTGTCTCTGGCGCGTTCACCGAGTTCATACCCCCCATTTCCCTTCTCCCACTACTCTGCTCGTATATAAGCGTAACCGAGTTGCACTGCACGCACCTCCAAACGCTCTTCTACCAACGTAACGCGCGTGGGGTAACCTACCCTATATCCCCTACTCTTCATGAAACCCTTTCCCCCCCCACTCTCCTCCAAAACCGCGCGGACTATTATGCCCGCCGGCGGGGGTTGGCTTCAAACCGCGAACTGTGCGATACCATCTGCCTACTCTGCCAGAGCGAGTACCGTTAACCAGCTCTCTCTCTCTCTCTCTCTCTCTCCCCAACTCACACCCTCCTTTACCTTCTCTTAGCTTCTCTATATATGCTGAGCGCTCATCCCTGAAAATGCGTGGGCGTAAATATATTCATGCCGTATCGCGAAAGAGAGAGAGAGAGAAAGAGAATACGCGTGGTGAAAAAAAGACAGGTTAAAAGTATATGCATACGTAGTTTACTAATTAAAAAAGAGCTAGTCCCGCTTATTCGGAATATATGTGTGAGTTTTGAGCTTGCAAGCTCGTTTACGTTGCTACTATATATAGGTACTACTCTCTTCTCTCTTGTGTGCCGTTTGAAGGCGCGATTTTCATGGTAACTGCGCAGTCGTTAGTTAAACGTACGTTAGCTTTTCAAGCTCTTTTTTTTTATTTTATTCTTCTTTTGTCTCATTGTTGGAGTACTATAGTTTATCTCTATTTTATATAATAGGTATGTGTTAGTTTATTCTTGCTAGACTGTGTACTTTTTCATAGAGAGAAAGATCAATGTTGGAAATAAAAAATGTTATTTGGAAATATATTAAAAGTATTTTTTTAAATGAATAATTAATCTTTTTTTTTGGTACTTTTTTGATACCCATATTTTAATCTTTTTAACGCCTCTACCGTGAAAATAAATCATTTGCATATTCTACTTTAATCTTTTGTAGAATTTGGATTAGAGAGGTAAAATTTTAATACGTTTAAAAATGAAAAAAAAATTTTTAATATAATAGCATTTTAAAAATTTTCATAACGATATCCATTTTAAAAAATTCTTAGTCAACCTATTTTTTTTTTTTTTTAAAGAACAAATTAAGTTACTATACCTATTATTAAAAAAAAACTTTATTAGAAGCATGTTAATCTATATGTTTGTCGTCTAAGCTCGAATAAAGAAAAATGGTAAAAAACATTAATTTTCACGTTAATGTAAATTATTTTTAATAATCGGAATCAAGAAAAAGCTGTTTACTTTTGGTAGCAAAAAAGAAAAGAAAAAGGGAAAAAGTAAAGTACCAAGAGTAAAAAAAAAAAATTTAATAATTTTCTTAGTTACTTTGCTCCGTTTTCACTTTGACTTTGCATGCAAGTAATTTTATCGGGAGATTAAAACACTTAAGTGGCTTAATTTTCTTGCAAATTTATGCAAAATTGATTTTTTCGATTCGCTCAACACCCCCCAAAGAGTCTCAAGCGACAAAGCTTTCACTATATACTCGAATCGAAAGCAATATTTCAAGATTAGGTAAACATGCCATTTCAAGTATATGTGTGTGTGTATAGCTATATAGCTTACTTTACTTTCGATTGCGATTTGTGCTCAATTTACTTGTCCAGCATTTTTCGTGTGTACTCAAGTAAAAAAATTCGAAATTTTTGTATCGATTGATCAATTGATCGATCGATTGAGAATATTTGTCACTTACCTCGTTGGTATTCCATCGATGCCTTTGCGTAGGAAAGTGTTCCGCACGAGGTAAAGTCTCCAAATTTTCCGGCAGCTTAATCGGATCTCCATCTGAAGGTAGAACAGAAAAAAAATTCCCTCGCTTACTCTTTTGCTCTCTCATCTCAAATTATATTCGTCTTTATTCTTTATTATCTTTCTTTTCCAAGTTTATTAATAGATGCTCGTTGTCGTCGTAAAAAAATAAAAAGTTTTTTAAAACTCAAAATGTGATATTTGATATATTTTTTTTATGACTGTTTAGCGTGCGTAAAGTGACAATTTCTCGCACTAGTAAATAAAATATAAAGTGCTTACTTTGTGCAACACTTTGTACAGTATTTTCTTTTCAAATTTAGAAGACGACAAATATTATATCTTCCAATCTGAATTTATTATTAAATCTACAAATATTTTTTTAAATTGTTGGATTATTTTTAAATGAAAAGCTCTTCTAATTTCTTTGACGAGAACTTCACTTTTGAACTATTTCTTTACATTATCTACGTGCTACAAAATTTTGTTTTTTGAAATTAAAATTAAAATTTGACCTTTATAATATTGTAATAAATTTCATAGCAATTTGATTTATTTCTAAAAAAAAATATCACTAAAATAATTTCACATCTTTTGTATCAGCAATATTTGGCAAGAACGAAAAAGGAACATCATAGATTATTTTAAACATATTTAAATAATATATTTTATTCTTATAATAAAGCTCCTAATAAAACTCAAAATTCAGCAAAATTCTAAAAAGCATTTTTCTCCCAATTTAGCAAGACAATTCTCATTCTCAACTTTCCAATCCCAACTTAGTCTCTCTCTTTTTTCCTCAAATCTTATTTATTTACAAGCCATACACAAACTTCATTTCGAATTCCAACAACTCATCGTCGTTATCGTCGTATACAAAAAAAAATAAAGGAAGGCACACACACACGCTTTTCAAATCACAGTAAACGGACTGTCTTTCTCTCCAAAAGTATAAACGAACAAAAGCCATCCTTTCAGTAGAAACACTCAAGAAGACCTTGAACCAAATGCCGAGTAATTCGCAAGCTACGTGCCACGTTCATGGGATGAGCACAGAAAAGCGTACCAATCTATGTATATACCTACATCTATAGTAGTGTAAGAGCAAATGAAAAGTGAGTCTTCTTACGGAAGTTTGCCGGCCACTCGCATTGCAAGATCTAAGAGAGGATTAACGGTCTCGAAGAAAATTTCGGAATGCTTTTGTAATATCGTCCGAAGGCGAGAGCTTTTCCGAGACTTTGGAAATATACGGCATGCGATAACCTTAGAGGCCGCGAGAGAAAGAGAGAATATGTTTGGCCCTTTTCTCCTCCCTCTCATGGCTATAGCTTTTCCCGACTGACCCTGTTCTGTAACAAACGAAAGCTCTAACAAATCTCGGCCGCTTGGCTTATCCCGGGATTCCACGACAATTTAGCTCGTCTACCGTTCTAATGACCGCGTCTGAGTGTCTATCGTTTCTCTTGTTGCCGATTGAAATTATTGCAAGGTTATGCTGCGCGTCTTAAGAGTTAACGGCTCTTCTATAGAATACAAAAGCTCAAAATAAATAAAAGTTTTATTTTTCGAAGCTTTAAACTTTGAATCGGTTAAACAATAGTTTCTTACTAAACATAAAACTGCGAATTAACAATAATCATTGTTTATCTTTGAAAAAAAAAGGGTAAATTTCAATATATCGCGATAGTAGAAAAAAAACATAAACATTTCAAAGAGCTTGAAAAAAAAAAAAAGAAAGAAAAAGAAATACAAAACTTAAGAGACACGTCTCTAAGAAAGAAGGAAAAAAAAAGCTTAGAAGCTATTGGTCGGCATGCAACGTAGCTCGGGCCTAATAAAAAGCAAGGTTCGACGACGACGACGACGAAGACGAGGTGGATAGAAAAGGAAATAGAAGGAGGGTGTAGAGAGTCAAAAGCGTTGGGTTCAGGCGTGGGTGCGGACACGCGGGGTGGTACGGGGGGTGTATAGGGTGCATTATCAATTCAAATGGCGGAAACAGAGCGAGCGCCGCCGGCTGGCATTTGCATGTGGGCCGGGCGCGAAAGAAGAGCGGCCCCGTGTGTGCCTCGCACACCGGCATGTGCTTGAACGTACAGAGGGGAGAGGTGAGAGTAGGAAAGAGAGAGAAGAGGGAGGGGGAAGGGGGGAAGCAACCCGCACGACTGGCACACATTCCCAAGAGCGGGCCGCTATCCACACTGTATATAGTAGGCAGCAACCAGAGGCTATATGCCTGGCCGGCTTGCTTGCTTGCTTGCTTGCGTGCACGCTCGCCCCCGCCGGGGCTGCAATTTGCGATTCCAGCAAGCGGCCAGTTCTATGCTCTCTCTCTCTCTCTCATTCTCTCACTGTATTTCTGTGGGTGTCTCTTGCGAATGCTTCTCTATCTCCAACCTCGACTCGCTGGGATTACAATTTTACGCGAGGCTCGATTTTATTTTTTTGTGATCCTCGAGACTATACTACACTATAACTATACTGTGTGTATGTATATCGTTGTGTGTGCCTTCGAGCTTTTTGAGCTTTTATTTCGAATCATTGTTTTTTCTTTAGGAATTCGTGCGCTTATTGGCTTTCATGAATTGGAGTTTTTAGATTAGTCAGAGAGAGACAATATAAATGATATTATTGATTTTGAACTTCAAATACAAAGTTTTTAAGTTAATCAGATAATTTTTTATTTTTTATTTCTATAAAATGAGTTACTCATTGCGTGGTTTAGGTGAAATTTTTTTTTATAATTGCAATTGTTAAACGCTTTTAAATAAAATTAATTGCTTAGACTATAAAATTATGTAAAAATATAGTATCAAAGCTTTCTACGGTAAACTACGGTGTAAGAAAATTTTAAAACTAGGTAATTTTTTTTAAATCTAAAAGTAAAAAAGAAAATCATCGCATTATCAGTCAAAAAATCAGCATTTCAAAGATCAAAATAAAAAAAGAGTAAAAAATTTGATTAAAAAAAAAAAAAGTAGTATATAATATAATGTATATCTTGAAGCATTGGACTGGGAATGATGGGTTGAAAGGATTAAACTTTTATTTAAAAATATTTATATATAAATGTATTTTCAAAAAAATATTGGCAAGATATCTACAGAAAACTTTTTGTTCTCTCAAGCATTAATAAAATAGATATTATATTATAGTAAAAATAAATTAGTGTGCAGCATACTTGTATTTTCATCTAAAAGATAAAAATGTCAATGTCAATTTATATATAAAAAACTTTTTTAATACATGAGGCAACTATGTAGGCTATTTAAATCGTGTCTACTAAAACAAAAAAAAGAAAATCCAAACAACTTATACGCAGTAAAAATATATCGCTATACTAATATAATATAAAAGTTTTAAAAAAATTACAATCGTCGATTGGGCGGAATGTGTGTGCAGTATTATTGAAAACTAAAATTAAATTTCAGTCTCTCTAAAAATGAAAGAAAAAAAATAATAAGAATAAAAAAAAAATGTAAACTAGAGAAGAGGAATGAGGAAGTAAAAGGATGTATGTGGCTAGTTGAAAGAAAATGTAGATCAGCTTAATGAAAACAGCTAGAAGCATAAGAGAGAGAGAGAGAGAGAGAGAGAGAGAGAGAGAGAGAGAGAGAGAGAGAGAAAGAGAGTGGCGTCCCATACCAGACTGGACTATATGCCAACCCTCCCCCTCCCTTTTCGTACTCGGCATTACTGACACACATCCCGCGCCACAGGCTATCTATATATGTATAAACTACCCCCGAGCAATACTGCTGCCACGTTCGCGCGCGTACTCGCACGTGTAGTTTTATGTTTTTATATCAGTGTGTGTGTGTGTGTGTGTGTGTATATGAATATCATTCGTGAATTATATTTTATTTTATAAAAAATATAAATACGTGTACAAGTATGTGTAAATATATATGTGCATGATAAGTATATAAAATATATTATGTGCGAGCACGCGTATAGGCAGATGATATTATATATATTATGATTTTGATATAATAATATATACCTATATATAAGAGACCACATGCGTGCGTCCCTTTCGCATATACAAAAGCCATATTTCCTTATCAAATTATGTCTACATCAAATATAGGCGCGTGCCTGATGCTTTATCTGAATACATAAGCTACTGCGTGCGCCACTAGGGGCATAAAAAAAAGCTTTCGTCCTTATTTTTTTTTTTTTTTTTTTATATTATTAAATGGTGCGCAGGTGACTACTGTCATTACATAGCTGATGAAAAAAAAGAGAGGGGTTGTGGGGAGTTTCTAGGTGTGTGGGTGAAGAGTTGCCATTTCCTGATGTAGTAGGTAGAACTCACTTGGTGCTAAAGGCGTTGGGTAAGTAGCATGATAGACGACCCGTTGTTGTGGATGATGATGATGATTAGTCGGATGGGCTCCATTGTAGCCCGCCATAGTTTGGCCTGGGCCACTTCCAGCACCACTACCACCACCACTACCACTACCACCACCACCACCACCTCCTCCTCCGCCGATGACGACGAGTTTATTACAATTGCGGCCACGCATCAAAACGACGTGTACCACGTCACCTGTGTCGTCTGTGTCGTCGTCGTCGTCGTAATCCTCCTCCTTCTCCTCGTGTTTGCCACCGTTTTTGTTCTCCTGCTCCTCCTCGTAGCCGCCGCCGCCGTCGTCGTCGGCCTCACTCGTCGGCTATCTGTTATTTCTGCTGCACAAGGCACCGGCACTACCGGACAGCACCTCATTATTTGCCTCCTCGACCCGTCTTGATAATCGTCTTCTTTTTCGTCTTGACAGCCGGAAAAATTCACTGATCCTTGGAGGTTCTGGTTCTGCCGATACTGGCTGCTCCTCCTGCTGCTGCTGCTCTTGCTGCTGCTGCTCTTGTTGTTGTATTTGTTTACGTTGATTACGCAAGTAGGGATGATGTCGATGTGGTTGATGCTGCTGTTGTTGTTGTTGTAGTTGATGATTATCGAGTTGTCGGCGTCGTTGTCGTTGTTGTCGTTGAAGTTGCTGCAAGGGCACATCGCCACCGCCACGCGGGCGGAGCGGTGGCGGTAAGAGCAGCTGGGAGCTACTGATAGGCCACGTGGTTGTAGCAGTTGTAGCAACAGCAGCAGCAGCAGCAGCAGTAGTAGCAGCCAAATTAATACCGGATTTTTGTAACGAGGTGATTATTGGTAAAATTTTGGATAAACCGGCTTCACCAATTGATTCATCTGATTCGACTCGGGATGACCTCGTCGTGATCGTTGGGTATAAATAACGTAGCACACGATGCAAGATATAATATATATCTGCCTACCTTAGCTACAATTGATAGAAGCGTCTCAACGATTATATTTCCTTTTTAATCCACTTTTATTAATAAAGATAAGTCTTATAAGAGTTTTTTCATTTTTTTCTTAACACTCACAAGTTTTTTTTATTTTCTTTTCGATAATTATTATTAATTGTTCTTTTTCACTGATTAAATTATTATTATTATAATTATGTTGAATAAAAAGTTATTGCTGATATATTTCTTAAGCTTTAAATAACTTAACTACTAATGTTATCTTGTACTTCTTGTAAAAACACTATTTTATGTATTATGTATTGCTTTGTTAAATTAGCTTGTTTTTATTAATACAAAGTTTACAACACTGAACCTGTCCTAATCACGTCGAGGACAAAATAATGTAACTTACATTACAAAATTAATTATGTCTAAGCGCTTAAAACAATAATAATAAGAATAATATTGTGCGCTAAAGGACGGGCTGATTTATATATAATAAAGTACAGGCTGAGCAGTGATATAAACAATATCCTTCTTCTTCTTATCTTTTACGTACTATCTATTTTCAATTCTCCAAATCAGTCAGAACCACTTGATATTATCTCACGGTTGTAACACTTGCTTCTCTTTCTCAATTCACTCACAACTCAATCCAAGAGACTACGCGTGACAATTAACGTCGTCGTTGTATTTCAAGTCACATCAGTAGTAACAGACGGGAACCGCTCAGACACAATATATCCTATTTTTAATTTTCCTTTCTCTTCTTCAGATGTATAAATCCTTTCTATCTTGATACGTATGTCACTGTTCAGTTAGTTTTTTCTTTTCACTTGCAAAATCGCTCTTATTTACAAAGCCCAACGAGTAGGTGTATGTGATGGTTGATGGTTATTGTGGTCCAGCCGCTCGGAAAGGGGACAAAAAGCCCGCGCCGAAATTTAGCACGAGACAGACAGAGACCAGGGAAAACGTTTGGCGCGACCAAGAGCCTTGCAGACAAGAAGAACAGGAGAGTAAGGTGAATGAGTGAATGAGAGAGGATGAGAGGACAAGTGACGAGCTGTCAGACTAGTGGATGCGTGAAGAGGCTGCTGTTGCCGAGAGTAAGAGAGTGAGTAAGAGAGGAGAGAAGAGGAGAGAGAGATAGAGAAAGAGAGTAACAGAGATATAGCTGCGCTTCGTCGGCTGGTATAAAGCTATATAGCAGCGCTGTTCTTGGCCCCGCGTGTCTGCTCCCGAGCGGCGGGAGCCGCAGAGTGAGCCAGCCCGCGCTCGCCGAACACTTTCGACTCCCCCCGTCAGGTTCGCCTACTCTCTCTCTCTCTTTCTCTCTCTCGCTCTTACATGCAAGGCCCTATAGACGTCGACTCGCGCACCCACACCTCCTCCTCCTCCTCTTACTCCCAGAGTAGTAGAAGCAGCAGCAGCTGGGAGGGTAGATAGCGCACCCCTCGCGTGGGAACGGATCCCTACCCCCACACTCACTGACGAGACCAATCCTGCCGCGCAGCCACAGAACCCTGTTCAAGCTTACTCTCTCTTACTCTCTTGCTCTAGCGTACTTAGCTTTTCTAGTCTATAGCGATCTTCTTCCTTTCTTTTGCTATACATACCTTCGATGTATACTGTATGCAACCGTCTCCTCAACTTCTCCAGTAATTCCGCTTTCCGCGCACTCGGACATGCTTTTTTCTTTTTACACGATATAGGTAGCTTGACTAAAAGAGAGCAAGAGAGAAAGAGAAGGTTGAACGTAAGCTTCTAATTCCTCTCTGAATGGCATCTCGTAGTTCCACTTGACGCCTTTGAATTTACAGTTGTCTTGAGAAGTTTTCGACACTTTGTCGTTGTTGTAACTCTCTTTCTTTCTTTAATTTTAAGTATCGTTTTCATGTTGCACTTGCAAGCTTTGATAAAAATACGTGGTAATATATTGATACTTAATCTACTGTTTGGATTGGTTATTTTAAAATACGTGGTCAAGTTGAATTCTTGTCTGTTAGTTAGGTATATTTATCGTTCGAACATGTTTTGCAAGCATTTGATTTTACAATCACTTATTTTTTATCACCTTCACTTTTTTTTTTCAATTCACTTGATCCTTTCAACATCGTAGCTCATCTCTTTTTAGTTTATTAACAAATTCTTTGCTCGTTGTCGAAATCGTATTTTTTTTATCGGAGAAGCGACAGCGATTTCAAAAGGTGAAGAAAAAAAAACCGTTGAATATTGGATACTAGTAGTAGTAGTAGAAGTAGCCGTAAAGTCGTTGCTCGTATTCGTAGTTGGAAAAAAGGGAAGGTGGCATTTTTCAAAATTCAAAACGACCTGTACACGGTCCCATAGAGTGCAAGTGGTGAAAGAGAGAGAGAAAGAGAGGTAGGTGGTAGAATCGACCGAAATGAAAGCTGCATCGAATTTTGAAAAATTGATCAAAGAGCACCCATACATACGTACCTACACACACTTATATACCTATACATTTGAGAATATCGCCACACGGAATATTCCGCAAGTTCACATTGCCAAGATATAAAGATAAACTCCCTAGTCGAATTTCTCGATCGGTCTAACGCGAATAGGGATTTCTTCTCTCTTCAAAACTCTACTTATATTCGACTCGCATGTATCCCTCGCACACCTGCCTATACAAATCCTGCTATCACACGACGCACGCACGAGAACAAGAGTATAGATATAGGTAGCCTCGTGATCTACGTCCACCTCTTACAACGACGACGACGGACTTGAAATAGAAGAAGTACAAAAGTAGTAGTAGTAGTAGTAGTTGTAGAAGGATATAAGACAACCCCCAGCGTCACGTGGAAAAGCAATAAGTCAATCTGCTTTATATGCGCCGGGCGGACGTACTTTAAAAATTCGCACATCCGCGAGAGATATCGATGAATAATTTGGCCACCACTGCTTCTTAAATTATTCCTCGTCTCTTGGGATATTTGCCTCTCTCTCTCTCTCTCTCTCTCTCTCTCTCTCTCTCTCTTTCTCCTACAACCATCCTTTTGAGTCTCTACTCTGCTTTCAGGCTCCTTTGCATTTCTTGAGATGTGGTTGTCCGAATGTACTGTCACTATACTATCAGAGAGTGGTATTCTCTATAAGACTAAGGTTATTCTGCTTTTATTTGATGATTTGCATTATACGAATTCTATTTTATATTAAATTTTATTTTTAATATTTTTTAGAATTTCAGAAAATATTTTAATCTTTGTTTTATTCATTTATTTATTTTAAGAAAGTTGTGTTAAAAAAAATTGTGTTAAAGTTGTAGTATAAAATTCAAAGTTATATAAAAAAGATACTGGGGTTTAATCTTTTGAAAAAATCCGTAAGTTATTAGTAAATAGATACGTAGTAGAGTAACGTATGTGTGGCAGAGCTTACAATTAATAAAAAATATTGGCCAAATTTTCTTATAAAGAAGTTGGCCGCGCTTACGACGCAAAAGAAGAAAAAAAAAATAAAATTAAAAAGAATATGCAGCGCCGGAGGGGGAAACGAGTCTTTCACATGGAAGAGCAATAAGTCAATCTGTTTTATATACTTTGGCAACAGCACCCCTACAACTCTTATCAAGAAATCGATAAATAATTCGATCAAAAGGTCGGCGCAATATACCAATGCAATCTTCAATTTTATTTATTTATTTATCTTTTTCTACATTATTTTTTTTTTTTAATTACTTTTATAGTTAATGTCACTTTCTACGGAATAATATAAAACGAGTTTAAAAAACGGTGCGATACATATTGTCGTTTATACAAAAAAAAAAAAATGTTTAATTACGCAGAATAAGCAAGCAGAAAATAGTGTTAATTCACGAAAAAAATTCATTAGAAAAACATGAAAATTCATCGTTTATTTTTTTTTTTTTTATCTTTTCCTTACACAATGAATTTTTTAAAATTAAAAGCGAAAAATTCTTACAGTATCAATTCAACAAATATTTATTAAAGAAAATTTTAATTTTTTAAAAAAAAAAAGTATATAAAACATTTTTAAAATTAATAATCGGATCAAATCACAAATTAATTAATCGAGCGCGTGTGCAAAATAAACCAAGTGGTAAAACAAATTAAAACAGGCAAGTATTAATCGTCAATGCCTATACATATATACCTTTCCCTCCGTTCGCGTTTTAATCAGCCCTACCCTCTCGTCAACCATATATCCAGCAAACTGATCAAAACAGGAGAAAGAATAAAGATTAATTTTGATCGCATACGTTTCACAAAATTAAAAAAAAAACAGTTTAAAAAAGAACAGAAAAAAAATATCGAGCAGGATACGCGTTAAACGGTTAATCAGCAGCAGATCATAGCAAGCGACGCAAGCACTAGAGCTTTTGAAAATTAAGCGTGGGAGATCGAGAGTAAGGGTAAGGGACACACAGAGAGATATAGTATGGGGGGTGGGGGATGGCGTTGGAAAAAGCACGTCAGTAATGGTAGTAGTAGTGGTAGTGGTAGTAGTAGTAGTAGTAGTGGATAGTAGGTGCAGTATAGCAGAGCCCGTAGAGCAGCCAACGTGATAAATGGATTATTTACTTGAATAATGCAGGGAGAAAGAGAGAGAGACTCGCTCGAATTTCAGCGCTGTTAGCAAGTGTGTGGAGTGTGCGAGCTAGCGTACACACACACAAACACTAGGGTATAGTTTACCGCCAGTCCTAGCCACCACGGACCGGTCATTTCTCTCACACCCCTTTGCTTCCTTGCTTGCTTGTTTTCTCTCACCCTCTTTTGTCTTTCTCTTCTCTATTTTCTATCTCTTTCTCCCTTACATACTTGCTATGGTTTTGGAATAGTCGTTTTGCGTCGATGTAGCTTCATCTGCGTGCATCTTCGTATACATGTATACGCTATGGAAGAGAAAGTGAGAGAGAGAGAGAGAGAGAGAGAGAGAGAGAGAGAGAGAGCAAGAAGTGACATCGGCTAGTCCCGTTATATGTACGTCGTCGCGTTTCTTGTATATATAGATAGATATCCTCTTAGTGTCTTTATGTACCTATATACCTATATACGTATAGTAAAGGAGAAACTTGACTTTGTTGTTGTGGCTGCGCGGGGGCCGCCTTTTGTCAAAACTTTATTAAACTAACTAGTTTTGCCGGAGGGCGAGCCGAAATCTGCTACTTCCCTTCTACTCTCACAATATAGCTTTCCTCTCCTTCTTCCGCTTCAAGCTCTTCTGTATGTATAGATATATTTACCTATACGTGTGCACTAGACGCGACTCAACAAAACTGGATTATAACTATATATTTTATCAAAATGTTTTTGTTGAAAAGTTTACGATTTGTTTTGGGGGAAAAATAAAAGAATATAAATGTTTTTGGAATCAAAAAAATATCTACGTTACAATTTTTTGTATCATTTTCATTTTATTTCTTTTTTCTTAATTTTATCTTGTAGTTTGACATTATAAAATTTGAAAATTGTAATATTTTTTTTAATGCACAAGATATTATTTTCATTTCAGTACTAATACATAATACAAGCGCAATAGATTTTCCAAAGGTTTTACGATTAATTTCCATTTATACCGTATGTGTATACGATTTCGATAGCAAGTGTGTAGGTAATAAATTTTTACCTAACTTATGGCCTTTGTTTTCTCATTCAAAGTTGTCTGTCTTGTCTTTATCTACTGATGGTGACGTGTAGCTTTTATCTTCTAACAGCGATTTGACAGCCTACGATACACTACAGTTGTTTTTTAAGATATCGTGACTGTCGTTTGAAAAAACAGAGAGTGAGAGAGAGAGAGAGAGAGAGACAAAAAGAAATGGTCGAAACATTACCGAACAAAACCAAGCCACGATTTCTTTTTAATGTTTTGTAGTATAGCTTTGTACATGGAGGAAAAGGAGGAGGGTAGGTAGGTATACAGAGATATGCGTTAAAACGCAATTTTTCTCTGACCCACTTTGAATATACACACACAGAACAGAGTAAAAAGAGGCAGAAAATCTACCGGTGCATGAATCGATTTATTTTGTCGAGCAAAAATTTATAATTCATCGCACCAATCTGTATCGGAAAAGGCGTTTTATACTATTTTATCTATATATGTATAGGTGTAGGTTATACATATTTTTAAATATCAGGAGGAAAAATTTCGAACACTCTCGATAGCAACAATATTCGTCCGAACAAAAAAAAAAAAAAAAATTATCTTTTAAAAAGATTATCCGGCCACGCGCATCATCGGACTTTTTCGAAAGCTAAAATTTATAATCTCCGAGTATAAATCTTTTTATTTTAATTCAGCTTCACGCTGCTTCTGAGCTATAAAATAAAACTATTTTGCATTGTTTTCGTCGTTTTATGCACGAAGCTTGCGAACGCGTTGCAAACAGAAAAAAAGAAACGTTTTAATGCTCTTATCTCAGAACGAGTAAAATTGTTCTTAAGGGTCCGAGGTATCTCACGCCTTCGTTAAACGAAGGATAAGCAGGCCGCGGGCAGCTGCTCCTTTTTTTACGAAAGACTCCAGCGGTGGCCACATTGAGAATTTATTCTCACGGATTATCACGGAGTACACACTAGTGTCTGCAAACTCAAGTAGTGATACCACCGCTGTAGTCAGACTATATATTTTTTTTTTTGTTCTTTTTAACTTTTCTTTGTCTCGCGCTCTTTTTACGAAGAGGAGTCTCGGCGAGCCGAAAATTCGCCTTGAATTTCAAGAGGCGCGTGCTGCCACCTAACAGTGACCTCGGGAGCAGAATATAGCCCGGGCTGTGGAGATGGCAAGCCCTGGATCCCCGAGGATGCTTTTGGCAAGCACTATCGAAAGCTCGTTTTTTTTTTTTTTTTTTTTTTTTTCTATGTTGCTTCCGGTATTTTTTTCAACGAGGCGTGCGGGGGTTTTTTTTTTTATCTTTTTTTTTTATTTTTTTCTTTTAAAAAAAAAAAAAATAAATAAAATTTGATTGCAAAGGTTTGAAGCTTGGGGGTTTTGTTAAACGGATGCTTGAACGTTTTGAGTTGAGTATAAGTAGAAAGAGTCCCAATCCGGTAAGACATAGACACATAGACAGACACAGTATATGTTCGTATTCTCAAACGACGCATTTCGGCACGTATACTCGTAAAAGTTTTATTACGTCTCAAGAGTTATTGTATGAGATATTACGGAAGAGCTTGGGAGACGAAATTTTTTATAAAACACATGCTTGTCGTCTTAAAAGACAATTTTGTCGTGCTACTACTGCTGCTGCTGCTGCTACTGCTATTCAAAAAAACGAGCTTAAAACTAGTTGAGCTGCAACTTTTACTACAACACAAGTATTTCAGATATTCGACAAAGAGAATTTAATTAAATTTAAATAAAATTATCATAAAAATATTTTTTACTATCATTTTTGTTTTTATTTTCTTTTTTTGTGTTATGAATGAATTTTAAAAACTATTTTTGAAACAAGAAAAACTAAAAAAGAAGAAAGATATAAAAAAGCAAAACAGTGTGCAGAGTAAAAAGCAAAGTTGGACGAGAAAGAATACAGCTTTAGAAGCGTCAGACGTGCAAAAAAAGCGAGGGAGAGAGAGAGAGAGAGAAAGAGGGAAAAGAGAAGCGACATGTCGGCGGCTAAAAATCACTCTTTGGCTCTTGACTTTATCCCTATCGAGAGGGATCTGATTAATAGCCGGATTCACGAGTATATATACAGAGGGATTTTAGGATTATGTATACGTTTCAGAATATAACACGTGTGCGCCCGTGACTACGTTACATTATGTAAAGCCCTTTTCGACCCCTCCCCCCTCCTACTTTTCCTCCTCCTCTTCCTCATCCCACATCCACTTACGTTGATGGGCTCAAACATTTTAAAACTTTTCTCCACTTTTTAACTGATTTTAATCTTTACGCCTACGCGATATTTGTTAGGCCAACGATACGAGCCTTAATTTAATTTCTCGTCCGCTTCGCCAGAAAATTTAATAGTCATACACGAGAACATTTTATAAAGTGTTGGAAGTTAAATTTTGACTTTATGATACGGATAATAAACTTTGTAATAATAATAAAATCATTACTTTTTATCAAAATTGTTAAACAATAAAAAATCAAATAATTCTCAAACAATTAAATACCTATACCCAACTCTAAAAATAGAAATCTCACTAGGTTATAAATACTTTCGAAGTCTCGTTTAAACTACACACCTATTTCAAGCTCTTCAACAACAATTCCCACCTCTCTCTCTCTTTCCTTCATCAAATGAAAATCAACAAATCAAGCATCCATAAAGAGAAAAAAAAATTTGAAACTCAAGCCACTCGAGTACAACATCCGTCGGTAAACATTTGCCAAGCACAGAGAGTAAAGAGGAATGGGAATTTAGAGAAGAGGGAAGGGGGGGATTGGCGTATAAACTAGACGAAAGAGTAAAAGAGATAGGTAATACAGAGTGAGCTTGAGCTTGCGCTCATATATATACATTTACGCTAGGAAATTCGGAAATTTCGCCCAACGGATTCGCCAGTGCACTCTTTGAAAGCTCGCTAGTATAGTGCACAGACGAAAAAGAGGGTGAAAATAAAAAGAAGGAGGAGGAATAGGAAGGTTTTGAAAAAGAAGCAAGTTTGAGAGAGAGAGAGAGAAAAAGCTGTACCTCGAGGGAGAACGTAGTGCTTGCGCGCGCGTACGAGCGTCGTTCGAAAGATTTGCGATTCTACGGACGGGATTTAATGTCCTCGAGCAGTGAGGATAGAAAAAGTTGAAAGAGAGAAAGTAGGCATGAGTGAAAGATGGGGATGAGGACACACAGGAAATTCCGTCGTTAGGTCAAGCTAAAGGACCAAGTGTATGTGTATGTATGTATGTGTATGTGTGTGTGTGTGTCCCGTCGGAGTCCGACGATAGAGAGGAGCGCATTTATTCGTTAATCGATTCCGGCACGTCAGCGCGCTAGAGAGAGAGAGAGAGCTTTCGAGCAAACATAGAGAGAAGCAGCCTAGGGAACGGAACGGGACGCTCGTTTGCTCAGGGAGAAGGAAAGAGAGAAAAGGGGTAGGGGTGAGAAGGGGTGCTCCGAGCCGGCTGACGCTCGTAAAGAGAATAATCTAAAGGGGGTTGACGCGAGCTTGCAAGCGTACAACCTGACTCTATCTCTGACTCTCTCTCTCTCTCTCTCTCTCTTTCACTTGTATACATATGTGCGCTTGGAAAGTCTAGGACACCTTCCTCCATACATATACCGTCAGAGCTTAATACGGCAAACTGTTAACAGCCAATGTGTGCGAAATTGCAAGTAGAGAGATGTGGGTTGGGATCGTATAATTTTGATTATTACCGAGGGAAAGTGCTATACGCGTATGCTCGCTGATGCGTCTTGTGCTTATCGAGTTAAGCGCTCTATCTTTCTATCTCTCTCTCTCTCTCTCTCTCTTTCTCTCTCTCTCTCTTTCTCTCTCTCTTTTGGTTGTCGCGTATATTTGACTAGTCAAATTCGTTTGTCATTTGCAGTCAGTCATTTAACGCGTGGAATAATTTAATAATTTAAATATTATTATTATTATTATTATTATTATTGTTATTGTTGTTGTTGTTGGCGTTGTTTTAAAATTTATTAAGATTTTAATTAGTATGAATTAATATATTTGATTAATTAATTTTAATTCTATAAAATTTATTTAAATTTTTTTATGTAAAAGCAAAGGTTTATAAGGGGAAAAAAATATTGTTCATAAAACACAAAAAATTATTCTGAAAAATTAAACTTGAACAATGACTTTTCGATTAAAAATTGTGATTTGAATATAAATTATATCAATAATAATTAAATGTAATTTAAAAAATATTATTCTCAAGTTATTAAAATAAATAATTTATTAAATTTGAAAGAAAAAGTTCAGAATATAAGCGAATAAAATAATAAAAAAAAAACAAAACTTTAAATTTAAAACTAACAAGAACTGACTTTAAGCTGTTACTATCCCCCCAGCACTTACCGATCTGTCGAACAAGAATAAAGAGCACACTCGTTCTTTACCAAGAACAAATTTGAATGGGAAATAAGAAAAAGAAAGAAAAGCACGAGATAGAGAAAAAGCATTAAAAGAAAAGAAAGAAAAAAGAGAGAGAGAGAAAAAGAGACTCGTGGTAAGATCAGTAACTCTTACATTCATAACTGACTACTCCTTACTTTCAAGCATCGAAGCGATGTTATGCATATGCTTCAGATCAATTTGCGTAACTCGATAAAAATTGGGTCGCACATTCACACAAGTTAAAAAAGTTTTTCTCATATACAAGTCTCATATAACACTTTACTCTCTCTCTCTCCCTTATCTCTCCTCTCTCACACAACTCTTTCTGCCAGTATAGCTCGACTCTTTTTTTTTTACTTTTGAATAGAACCTCTCGACGTCTTCCGTCCTACCTAATCTCATCCTCTTCCTCGTAACTTTTTCTCTGCATCCTATACATGCTTGAATGTTCGTGTTACCGACATTTTCTTACCAACCTTCTCGCTTCCGACTTTCTTACGGGCTCCTGCTCTTTTGTTTATCTCCACGTATTACCTCGTGAAATTGAAAGAACGAAAGTTACTTTGCACGCGGTGACTTTTCTTCTTATGTATCGAGCTTACAATAAGTTTCATATCGAATACACGTTTAGAATTGTATTTGTCTCAACTTTATTCTCATTATCAAATATTATGTTCCAACGGTCTACTTTAATTTTACATTATTTTAATAATTTTCAATTATTTACAATATCACAATAATACTTTATTTCAATGTTTGAATGCGTGAGGATATCCTCAAGGCATATCTGGACAACTCACTACGAATTAATCTCAAACCTTAGCGTCCCTCAATTCCAACCCGTCTCTCGAATTCCCTTTTTTACTCTTTCGTCTGTTTTAGGAGCTCAGCTCAAGAGACCTCGGACGTGCAGCTCGCCGGTCGTTAGTTGTATAGTTTTCTGAGAAGGTAAGAGTATAGAAAGGAAGCTACAGACAGAAACTCACAGTTGCCTTTTTAAGACAATCAATAAGATTACCACTCGTCACAAACTCTTCTTCCTTCTCATCCCTTTTCACTAGTAAGTATACGCGACTCCTTTTTCTTCTCTTGTTTTTTCTCTATTTGCTTTTCCCTTGTTTCTTGTTTGTGCTTGCCTTTTTTTTTAATAGGCTTTCTTGCTCTAGTGTTTCGTAACCATATAATCGACGTCGTTGTGTTATGCCATTAAATTAGACTTATTTTGCAAGTGTTTATCTTACCTGGACATGTTGTCACATGCGGGTCACGGATTTTGATGAAACTTGGTATACTGAGTCCTTTTGCCATATTATGAAAGAATCCCAAGTCCTAAGGTCTAACGCCTTTTTGTTTTTGAGATATCTATCATCAAAGTTCCAGAATTTACCATTGTT